>JAHWXV010687573.1:0-16231 GCA_024586415.1 Phrixothrix hirtus | reverse complement strand
TGCACTTTCAACAAACGTTTATTTCTATTTATGTCTATTTATATTTACATTTATGTATACAGTAACTTACAGCACAAGATTCTAATAAAAACTAACTAAGGAAATTTATCTGCTGTTTATATAGAAAAGATAAGTTCTGGAACAATTATAAAAATATTCTAGAATATTACTTATAATAATGATGTAATAAATTGTAATGCTATGACTCATTGCTGAGCTGACTGATTGACAGATATCGGTTACCACAATAAGTCATTGCAATTACATCACCTATTTTAATATAAAGGAAACATTCTAGATGATTCTAGAGTTTTCCATTTATTGTTTGTAACTTTTGTTACAATATGTGATTAATATTTCTTATAGTCTAATTGCTTTTTCCTTAACTTATTTTATTTTTCTAGTTAATTTGGAGAAGTTATAGTTTTCTGTTACATGATATGGAAATATAACAGCCGAATATAATTTATCATGTTTATTAAAGGTTTTATTAATGTTATAGTTTAAAATCATATTTTTGTAAATATTATCATGTTAGGCAAACTGTATAATTTGTCTACATATTTTAAAGAGTTTACAATTGTGTGTTCGTGTTATAAAATGCTTATAATACGTCTGTTAAAAAAACTTTGTGATATCTGCATACATAATTCACACCAAACTAAAAATTTCAGTTCTTAAGGAAGTATCCCTTAAAAATTTAAAGTTATACGTTTCAAAAAAGTTATTAAAAATTTCCCATAGTAATATTTTATACAGCGAATGTCCTTGATATATTCTATGTAAAGCTTCATGTAAACATGTGTCTTTATGGATTTTTAATGTATAGTTAGAAAAGTAATTTTCATTTTCAGTCTAGATTACCTGTATAAGGTTACAAAAGTTAATACCTTCGACGTAAAATCGCGGGAAAACTGGGAACTAAATTTAAATGATACTATCGCCAGTTTAACAAATTAAGCTATTTTAGGGAGAACGGCCATCCATTAGACGTTAAAAACATGACGTCCAGTAAAATTTAGATTTATCAGCTAACGTTTTGCTTCATACTGGTTTCTTTAAAGTAATAGGTCTCTTCGCGCCAAATGGAATAAATATTGAACCTAATTTCTATTAAGCGTCGTGAAAGCACATACTGATTTAAGTAAGTGTACCGCGCGATGCTTCGCGCATCTTTTTCGTTTTAAAATAATTGTGTTCTTGTTCGTTCGTTAATTGATGCACACACACACACACACACACACACACACACACACACACACACACACACACACACACACATCAATTTTGTTTCAATTGTATAAAACTTAATGTTAGTTTGTGGTTATTGTTAGTAAATTAATATTTTCGGCGCTCAGTGTCAAGTAAATGTAATACTGTTGTGTTTAACTTACTTATACACTGGCTAATTGATAACAAACAACATTAATTTGAAAATCTCATCGATAAACCTTTAAATGGTAACACCCTTTGTTTTCTCATCCTCATGACCTTCAAATGCTATTTTCGAGCAGCTGAAGATTCAACCCTTATTGTACAGCAACACAGGTGAGTACTATTTGTAATTTGAACTTATATGTCATTGTTTTATATACTGTTGGTGAGATACGGTTTATTTAGATTCCCATACAATTCCAGCGACGTATACAGCCTTTGCGCTTGTATCACAAATAATTAAAAATTTTTATATATTGAAAATTTAATAATTTTCAGGTCCTTCGAGATAGATTATTCGTTTGATCAATTAATTATCGTACAAGGTCATAAACTTTCATCTAAATATTTTGCTATACGAAATATAATATAAATTAAAATTTTGAAGATCCTATACATCTAAATAGAGCCGTATGTTGCAAAACAGAATGACCTTCTATAAATGATTTCAAGTTTACAATTAGTTCTTTCATTTACATGTTCCAATTGGTATTGAGTATTTATCATTTATTTGTTTTTATTTGTACAGAATGTTGCTATTTTGTTTCATTTCTATTTCTAATTAATTAATCTATATTTAGTTGGTGTGTTTAAGAATTGTCCAAAGGTTAAATATATTTTAGCGGAAAGGCGACGAACATTTTTTATCTTTTGAACTTTAATAAATTCGGTGTTATAAAGCTGTTGTCAATTAAACTAATCATGTACCGACTACAATTTATAATTGGTAGATGTATTCACGGTGAGCGACTCCATATATTGGCGAAATGCCTTAAAAATGCATTGATTAAAGTACATTTTAATCTACGTTTATTGATTATATTATATGTGTATATTTAAATATTTTGAATTTAAAGACACTTTTATATTGTATTATGTAGTCATTTAATACCGAAGCGGGAGTTTCAAATATATTAATTACGTCTCTATTAGTAATTGTATGAATAAGTATCGGTTTTGTTGGTCGCGCTTTTCGACAACTCAAGGGTAGCTAAACACGATTTTTTAAATGTATTCATACTGATGTGTTAAAATTCTGGACTAGTATTTGCAAAAATTATAAATAGATACATAAAAATTACACGGCATATTTGATTAACACTAAACATACCTCCGTTTTTAAATGATCGGACCGTAAATTATTTTTTCGATAGTTTTTACTGTCGGGCATAAGTAGCTTTACTTTGATATCCTATGCGGCACTGAACCAAGGACCCGTCAAGATTGGGGTAAAAAATGTTCACTGCTTTAGTTAGCACGTACACTCAAGATCAAAATTACGTTTTAATGCTCGATGCGTGTTATTAATGCCTAAAACAAAATTTACCGAAATCGCAAGTTAACAAAGCACCATTCTGGCATCTGTTATGTACAATGATAAAGACACAGTACTTCACGAAGAAAGCTGCGATTACTACCCTTCATTCTAGGGGCAGATCTGTCGAAACCAAATTAAATAGATTTCTGTTAAATAAAACAAATCCATAACTTGTTAAAATATAATTAAATAGGGAATTTCCTTTAAAACGCTTTTATTTCTGTATATTTATAAAATAGGTAAATTTAAAATTAATATGCAAGCTTCTATAATAAATATAGAACGACAGCATGTGTCAATGTTGTAATAAGAATAATTTATTAAACATCTAGGCATAAAGTAAATACACATAATTGAACCATTAAAAAATGAGTTACAAAAATATAACTGGTAACTTCACTGCAATTATTTGTATTTAACCTGCTTTTAACATAGAAACCATTTTCCCACACAATACTTGACGTCTCTATTAAAGTTGTTAGAGGTAGAAGCAGTTCCTTCTCCACTCACTTACCCAGAGCAAGCATATGCGCAATAGATTTTGGTTGAGCAGCAAAGGAGAATGCTCTGTTGTTTTTGTTAAATGTTCATACATCGTAATAAATTAAAATGTGTACTACTTGCATCATTAATCGCATGAAAAATAATGTCACTGTTTGACACGGTTTCCTTAGTTTGTTGAATTTAGTTTTTATTGTACTATTATTAGCTAATATTGGTCATATTTTAGGTCTACCACTTCCAAGTGTTGGTATAGTCTATCAAAAACCTATTTATATAATCTAGGGGGTGTTTGGATAATTGTCAATAAGGTTGTATGGATAAGCACAAAAATCTTTCCTGCATCTTTTTTATTTCACGTTGTTGTTTGCCCTAATATGAGATAAAGAAGTAGACGTGTCTATTTTTCGTGAAAATTTCAAATTTCACGCATTGTACTTCATTACTTAATATCATTATAAAAACATTACAACAGAAAATTTCATCTTGTATGTATTGGGGTTAAAATGAAAATTTTGCTCTATGCTTAATTGATTAAAAACCTTCTCCAGCATTGTAACACTTTACACCTCTGGTAGGAAGTCAAAACGTACTGCGTCGATTTCTTTGAAATTTGAAATATTTCGAAGTAGAAATTAAGACACATAACATATATTTAAGAGAAAACTTATAAAACTTATTTCCAAATTTAATCGCATCAATGTTTGCCGTTAAAAGTATTTTTAAATAACAATCGTAGTGATTTATATGTGAAGCGATATACAATTATTTTACACCAAGTCAATGCATGTTACTAAATTTGTATATTTAAATTGAAACCATTATATCGGAATATCCAATATGGAAGATCTTGGTTTAAATGAAAGGAAAAGTTATCCTTGCAAAGTTTATTATTAGTTACAAGACAAGAAAATTAACATGTTCCTAAATACAATATACAAAGCACAAGCTACATAAATTATGCATAGATATTTGTGACAAATTAACTTTTGCTTTATATCATCAAGCTATAAATATTATACAGGGTGTCTCAAGCTCGACGCTCTATTAGGCGTTTAAGGAAAACTGATGCAACAAAATTAAAACAGCAACTGAAGTAAGAAGATGGAGATGTAAATCATTTAGATGATACGTGTCAGGACCGTGATATATCTAACGACAGAGTTCCAATAGGGTTAAATTTAATCACGCCTTGATTCGCGAAATCGTTGCCGCATTATCTGTAACTGGAACTAGAAAATTGGGGCATAAGCTAGGTACGGAATTGATAAGTTCCAGTAGCAGACATCGTCACCACAGCTGGAGTCGCGATTGTAACAACGCCACAATTTTCGACGCAGCCGGAATTGTAAGTCTGACGTGGCATTAAACAGAAGATAATTGGGAAAGAGAAAGGAAGGAAGGTTGTAAAACTTGAATTTGATATTATCAAGCAAATGAAAGTTGCTATTAAATGCCCATCAATTAAAAGAGGCAAAGGGATTATTATTTTTGATCTTATAAGAACAGCTCCATATGTTGCTTGTACAGCAATTCGTTCTGATGATGGAAGAAAAGAAGTTAAGTGCATCGGGTCTTTAAACTTAAGGCACTTTAGCTCGAGGAGCTATTGGAATGCTACAGCCGTGAATGATGCGAAAACTGCAAATCAACTTGCAAATCAGAAAATGAAGATGCTCATTGAACTTTATATAAAAATATAGGTAACAATGTGTTTTACTTTAATATTTTTGGAAACCTAAGGCATCTAACGAAGTAATTGAATGCTTTCGTGGATATAATATTTACAGCAATTCTAAACACGAGTAGAAGTTCTACACGGTCATTGTGGACACTGTTGTCTCTAGTTTTTATATAATAAGCGTGATTTTCAAAAAAATTGTTAGTTAAAATTGCTAACACATTCAGACTAGAAGGTCATGGTCACACTGCCAGTTACAATATCTATTCGCTAATAGAAGTAAATCCGCGGTACAGGAACTTCTTGGCAATGATTTGAACTCTACCGTTGCAATTCCATTCTCAACATTAAGCACAAAAATGATTCAATCCGCTTTGAAATTATTACTTAGCCGAATTCTACTGTTAGTAGCAGTAGTACAACAAAAAAAATTCTAAAATTTCGATTCCTCAAGGTGCACGTGAAGTTGAGGAATTAAACAATTTCATTAAAAATTCTTTTACTAAAGATGTATCTGCTGCTGCAGCTTCTGCTGGCACGAAAAAGAAAAATAACCCGACAGAGCCGAAACCTGCTAAAGTTAAAGAGGTTTTTTATTTAACGGTGAATAATAGTACACTGAAGTGTGTAATTAAATGCAAATACGCTATCAATTTCAGTCTAGCAGTATAGGTAGCATGCTAGGTTTTGGTGAAAATGTTCTTGAACTAATATGGAGTATTACTCGAGTTTGGACTTTCAAATTTTAAAACACACAAACATTAAATTGTACAGAAACTGTGAAAAAGGTAATACTCTGAGTAAGATATATCAGTACCCCTAAGCTTTAGACTAAGTATTCCAACTAATCCAACATCTTTAGAAGTAAATACAAATCTTATAAGCAATATTACAATAGATTTAGTAGATCAGCGAGGCAAATATAATGATTTTTGAACAGAAAATTCTTCAATGCACTTGGAGTTGATAAGAGAAGAGGGAAGAAGTAAAGCAGAATCGAAAGGAGAAGATGGGATTAAAATTTAGTAATAATAGAGTCAAAAGACGTAGTTAGTTTATTGCTCTTTACCTTTCGGTGAAGAAACAATGCCATTACCAACAGTTCCATCGTCCTTGTTAACAGTAACAGTATAATTGTTGGATTTTGATCACATTTATAAAAATCGATTGTCCTGAAAATGACAAGTTAACTTTGATTGAAAAGGCCCCTTGAGTTTCATTAGTATAAAACTGAAAAAAGAGATTATTAGACACAACATAAATACTCAAATACAACAAAACATGGTATAACATGGCAACTCACCTTATACGTTTGATAGTTTAATTTTCAACGTGTCCATCACTAAATATAAAACTCACACCTATTTACCTAGGACTTTTAGATCATGCGATGAAATTGGTAATCAAATTAAAGTCAAACTAATAACCAACATCCACAACAGTTACACTTACCTTGAGTTATCTATTAAATACAATCCTGGTATTGCTACTGGCGAGACAGCGGTAGTTCAAGCACCTGTTGAATTCAATTTCACACAAATTTGCCTGTTGCTTGTTTGAACAAACTCCATATGAGCTTTCTGGCTAAACAATTGATATATGAAGATTACCGGACATTACGACTGCTATTCTATGCGGGAAAGCAATAATTTAGCCTTATCCGGTTGGATAATTAAAAATGACAGCTTTAACAGTATGCAACAAAATGTTCAAACGCAACGTGTCTTAAATAATTAAGAAAAGATATTCGTAGATTGCATTCTGTTAAGCCATGTTTTTGGTTTCACCGGAATGTATAAGAGACTTACTATCAACATGAGCCAGGAGTTAGTTTTAACCCGACTTTAAGCTCATTATGGTTGCTATAAAAATGAATCAAATTGGATGATTAGTTTGTACAACGGGTGTTAGCATGTGTCATTTATAACATTAACTCATTAGATTAAACTCAACCTGTACAACCAGTTGAAGGTAATTTCGATTATGCGAGGGGCTTTATTTATATTGTGATCCATCTAACATTTGTAATGGAAAGTTTCACATTTTTGAACATAACCTTATTCATAACATTTTGACATTTGAGCGTGATTAGTGGTGTTTCTAGTAACTTGAAAATTGTGCCTCAGCGTAAAAATGGAATTAACTCGTGAAAATTTTCGTGCGATGATTTATAACGACTTTCGACGTGAATTATTTATAGAAGAGTCCATCAATCAACTTATTTCCACCTTTAAAGATGAAGCCCCATCCTTTGCCATTGTGAAACACTGGCATAATGAATTTAGTCGTGGCCGTCGTTCGTTTATCGACGAATATCGTAAAGGTCGTTTAAAATCAGTTGTTATGCCACAAAAAATTGATGCTGTGCAAAAAGCGATAATGCAAGATCATCATCTGACATACTATGAGATTGAGGAGACCTTAGAAATTAGTTAGACTAGCATATATAAAATATTGCATGAACATTTAGCCGTGAAAAATGTTTGTTTTCGTTGGATACCATATAATTTGGTGCACGCAAAAGCTTACAAAATACAATGACGGTGCTTCAACAGACTGTGAGATTGAGTCAATCTTATACATTGGTTCGACCAGCATATATAAAATATTGCATGAACATTTAGTCGTGAAAAAGGTTGTTCTCGTTGAATCTCACATAGTTTAAAAACATCTGAAGAAGATGCCCGAGTTGATTGGTACAAGTAGATGCTTACGAAATACAATGGCGTTGCTTCAAAAGATGTATATAATATTGTAACAGTATAATCATGGATATATGAGGATGAGCTGGAGAGTAACCAGCAGTCGACTGTATGGATGTTTCAACATGAACCGAACTCAACAAAGTTATTTGCGTTCGAAGCACTTCAAAACAAATAGTCGCCTGTTTTTTCAGAAAAACTGGTCATGTGGCAACAGTGCCTTTACAGGAACGCATAACGGTTATTTCTGAATGGTACACCACCATTCGTTTGCCAGAAGTCTTCAGGGAAATAAGGAAAACAAACAAGTGCCGTGGGATCATTCTGCATCACGACCATGCGAGGTCTCACACATCTAGTCTAACAATCGATTATTTTAATACACAAAAAATTAAATTTAATGGGTTATTCGCCGTACAGGCCTGATTTGGCACCCAATGACTTCTTTTTGTTCCCGAACGTCAAGAGTAAATTGCGTGGATAACGGTTTTCGTCGGGAAAAGAAGACGCCGATGCGTTTAAAAACCATGTTTTAGAGATGTCTCAAACAGAATGGCAAAAATGTTTTGGCAATTGATTCGATAGAATGCAGTGTATTGGTTATAAGTGAGAATATTTTGTAAAACAAAAATCAAACTTCAATGATAAATTACTGTTTGTTTATTATTAGACTCACAATATAAATAGTGCCCTTTGTATCCATGCCATTCCGTTAATAGGAGTTATACGAATTGCCTGCATTGAAACTAACGAAAGCTGATATTTGGTCAATATAAACATATATTGGACTTCAAAGATTGCACTGGCCCTTGATTATCTTCCAGAAAAATCAGCGTTCAAATAGGACTGAAGATGCATCCGAATTTAGAAATGTTGACCTCTCAAATCTAATATTTGATACGGAAAAGACCTGTGTGAGAATATAATGCTAAAGTTTTTCGATAATGACTACGCTTAAGCATACCTTAGTTATCTTAAACGCCCAACGCAACCATTATGATCGACAGGTTATCGAGCCGACGCTCAGTTATGCAAAGTTCAAAGACTTTCTCATCTTTGCAATGGATTATTCTAGACAGTGCGAGTCATTGAAGAGTTCTTCCAATGATGATAAGTTGGAAATGGAATCGACTCAAAATTTTACCTTGTCATTCACTAAGGCATCGTTCAGTGCAGTCTTTTAACTAATGAAGTGAAATAATTATAGAATATAAGTAATGAGAGATAACAGTAAAGTTTTGAAATGCTATTTTCCATATTATGTGTTGTAACAATACACTATTACTATTTTAATAACCGGTAAGATATAATGCTATTTAGATTTTTCCTTTTACCTAGAGTGATTGTGGTGATCTTGGTTGTTCTTGGGTTGGTAGTAATTATAGAATTTAAGAAATTCAAAACCAATTTCTAAGCAAAAGTATACTCTATCCATTACAAACTTTGATTTGGAACAAGCACTGGAACCTATTGAAGGTAAAAGTTATTTTCGTTCAACAAATATGAAATGATATTTTCTCCATGGGAAGTTAAACAATACTGCATATTAGTATTTAACGACGTTGCGTGCGACAAGTAGAATAACATCAATGCTTATTTTAGCATGGGTCGTAATAATGTACGCTGTAGTTTTTACTTTGCCCAAACGTATGCAGCCGTACAAGAGCATTTAATCAGATACAATGTCAACGTGTTTGCATTCTTTAACCAGGATTCATTTATATGAAACACATTTGTAATGCTCATACAGGAACATATATGACTTTTCAAGAACTTTGAAGAAGGGTTTAATGAATATTTATGTTGAAGCTAAAAATACGTATTTAATTATATTGAAAACATTAACGTTGAATGTTGGTTGATTGGTTACATATTAGCTGTTGTTACTGCCGATGTAAATTGGAGAGGAAGATACTGAGAACAATTGATTTCATTTCAAAAAGCAAATAATGATTGAATAAACATATAAACTAATAATAATAAACGGTGAAGTTAGCACTAGTACTGCGGCTGTTCTATAACAACAAAATATATTCAATGAACATGATATCAATGACAATCCTGATGTGCAACAATAATGAGAATTGGAAGAAAAAGGTATTGAACATTTCTGACGTTGTCTCCAATATATCATTCAACACCTAAACTGAGATTTTACACTTTGTTGCTTACAGTTAGTTGAACATTCCTGTTTTACATATTTGCATATAAAAAGGATAACAGTAGTAAATACTGTTTTGGCTGTGATTGAACTAACTTGTTAATACAATAAACAACTATAAAACGAGATTAAGTTAGAATTGTTAAGGGGGCATAGAAAACTTTGAACACTCGTGATTTCGTCTGTTAAAAAGCTATCACAAATTCTTATTTTCTACTCGTATAAATCTAACAATTCACTGGTTTCGTCGTTATTATTTTTACCCATCACAGTTCTATATTTATTATTATCAATTGGAAATTAACTCATTACAAGATATTTCCTAGGATTACTAACAGCCATAATTGTAGAAGAAATTGATTGACTATGACGAGTAAATGTAGCATCCGATAATTACAACTTAACATCACAGCTTGAATTATTGTTGTTTTATGACATTATATTGCATATTTAGAAATTGCAGAGAAAAAGTATCAACCAAATGATTAAACAAAACTTGAAAGTTACTTGTCTAAGACATGCCGCAAGACGCAGGTTGGTATAGGTTTGTACAAGTCCAAAGAAAGACAAGCAACAATAAACCATGTGTTTCTTTGTTTGAAAGCAATAGTATCCCTGCGATGAATGCTATTGTCTGTTAAACTTGTAAAACACAAGTTTCTATTTATTTTTTAAACTAAATCTTTGAAATGCGTTTTTTAATCTTTACAAATAACAAAAATCATCTATCTAGACAATATTGATATTTTTTAATATTTCAAATGTAGTGACACCACGGTAGCGTACTGACATCATCTCACAGTACATTTTTTGTAATCATAGTAAGTGAAATATGACATTTTATGGAGCACCTTTTCACTTACTATTTCGATACCGTAAGAATTATCAACGGGATAATATAAAGAGTAAAACCTATCAAAGTTTATTTAATCAATATGTACAGATCTTGGCACAACTTGTATGATAGCAGAGTAGTGTTCATATATGGTATGGATACATTCTGCCTATCTAATGATTTTACCAAAAAAATATAATTATAATATGTCCAACACGGCCATCCTGATAAAAACTAGTGTGTTAAACGTTATTTCAGTTTTAGAATGTTGAATAGCTACTAAACTTTTCTGAAAAACTTATCCAGTCATGGAAATTAGGTTGACAGGTATAGTCATGTCTAACCGCCTTTATCAGACCAAGGTGTTATAATTTCAATTTCTCAATCGGTTTTCCATATTTCGCGTTATTCATTAATTTATATAAATTTTTTTAAAGCCGCTCTTAACTTTTTGTTTAACTCTATGTAGTCTTTTTAACACGGTGATTGTTTGAGTGTATTTATTCTATGAAAATTTTAAATTTTTAAATCAACGTTCAAGCACTGCTTCAACGCCACATAGTGAATAACATAATTATTCTTATGATAAAGCGCAAAAACCTTGAAATTCTAGGTTGCAGCGGTTTTAAATAATGTATGGGGAACGGTACGTCAAAGTGTTTATAGTGGAGTTGAACAGAGTATCTGAATCGATCTCAAAGACATAAAAAATATCATCGCCATTCGCAATTTGTTGTGGTATATTACCAACGTCAGCTGGCAAATACCTATTAATCGCAGTTCCGCAGAGGTTGACTACAACAAGGTATGCCAAATATTTTGATGGTTTCTTAGGATAAAATCTTCCATGGAACGATTATTTGCACATTTATATCGACCTGAATGTTGATTCATGCCTTCGTGCATGCCGTTTTTAAGTAACATTAACACATAAATAACAGTTATTAAATCCTATTAACTATCGTAAGCTTGAGTGCAGCATCAAAGGAATAAGATGTGATTGTTAGATAAAACATACAAACTAATCAGTAGTGTTGGAAGGCGTTCTATCTAAAACTTCGATACACATCTAATAATATCAACACTTCTGTTTTCTGATAGAGAGAACAGTAGGAACGTAAATTTTCAATATTAAATGGTGACTATACGCCATAAGTATGTTTGCATTCTTCATCTGCTATATGGGAGTGTTTTATTGTGCTATAGAACTTATATTTTTGGGACAGTGTTGTCACCTAGAAGTATGTCCAGCTGTTCATATATTCATATAGATAGATACACTTAAATTCAAGAAGCTGAATTTAATATTCATATTTGTATCCACATAAGCAAATTGCCTTTTTAAATTTTTAGAATTATCGAATTGCAAATAGGTCGCTAACTTTTCGAAACTGATCTTCGTGAAACGGAACGAATCTATAAACTTACATTACAAATTCGTGTTACTTATCACGGTTTTATTGAACAATATGTACTTTACCCCCTATTGTGTGAAAATATCGATACGTCGCGTCGTTTGAAATACCCGTAGATAACAGTTTGATTAATAAGTTGTTATCTTAGACCGATAAATTTTGAAAGATTTGGGGAACAATGGGTTTTAATTTCAAATTTTGATTGCATTCATGGTGCGCGGGTCCTCAAAAATCCCCATTCACATGATTATGGTCTTTTATCTTGGTTTTAAAGGGGATACACAAAGTTGCTCACATAAGGGACAAGTAGTACCTGCAAGAAATTCTATATCCTGTCGATGCGTTAAGGCTTTCATCTAAACAGCTGTAGTAAAATATGGAGCTAAATCATATGAAATTTTATCAAGTTTCTTAGCCTATCATTTGGCTTTATCTGAAATTCGATAACTTTTGTAATGGGACTGATTCGGTTTCGACTCGATGTGAAAATAATAACCAACGGAGCATGCTTCACACTAATGAAGTTTGCCTGTTTTGCTATTTTAAAACCTCTTAAGGTGAAGGCTTCACAATTTGTTACCTTTTGTCATCCTCCGCCCTAATTTTTCATCGCTATTCAACAGCTTCAAATTACTTTCAAAATCTATATAAATAAAAATGGGAGTGAATTGTGTGTTTTGAACATTTCTACATTTTAGTTATTCGCCCTGTTTGGCTAAATTTAAACGACAACCATTATTATTAAGACGTTTGCAATCTAATAGGTGTACAGTTAGTTTTTCTTGACTAGTCGAATAGCAAAGGCATCTAACGCAATTGTGCTTTCCTGTAATTTGATATTCAGCCAGTCTGGATAAATCTCTTATCCAAAACTAATGAAATTTGATTGTGTGGAGTGTATCGTCTAGCTTTTAATTTATATTACGCGATTTTGGAATTTGATATTCATGTTTTCATCTTCTTATTCCCCTGTATTCCTATATTCCCCAAATTTACAAGATTTTCTTTGTATTTATGTGTTAAAACTATTGGAGAAAGTTGTATTGCTGCTACTATTGAGGTTTGCTACTAATGGCTGTTACCTTTGTTGAATAATAAACAATTATGGAAATTGATGGATTTTGAATTAAAAAAATTTGAAATTGAACAAAATTTACGCCAATTCGTCCCACATTTAACACACGCTCAAAAAGCAGGTAGGATGTTATGCGAACTTTACGTTTGAAACTATGAAACTAGCGGAGTATGATAGACCAAAAGAAACGGTTGGCGCCATTTTTTTTATATTAACACATGCCTGTATCTAAATATATAAGTAAGTAGATAACCTCTCCCAGTTGTTGAATTTAATTTCTAAGGAATTAATAGAGGCCAAAGCTCAACCAGATCTTTTGAATGGAAATTTAGTTAACGTATTCAAAAGCACATCAGAGATATACACTTGATACCATTATTTCAATAAATCTTGATCCAATTATTCACCCGACAACAATTTCGCATTTTTATATATAAACGAAATAGATTCATGTTCAATATTTGAGTCGGCACCGCAAGCACCACTATTATTATGATTATTACTGTTACCACTATTGTCATTAAATGCAGCACTAGATTGCTTAATAAATTCACAACTTAAGGTTTTATGTACCTTATATGTATCTAGTGTTTGGTGACTATTTTAAGAGTTACGAATTCTACTTTTGAATAAAAACAATGGCAACATCTAAAAACTGATCTATATCCTTATGCAGTAAATTTATCATAAACCCGCCCCGAATACACATCAAAAATGCTGAGTTTAAATCTTTACAAGTTACCCTCCAAGATCTACAACCTTTTCTGTTTTTCCGTTTTTCCTTTGATCGCAGGGGTAACCCCGGCTCCAGATTCTGCAACCGTCTACTATTACAATCTTATTTTTTATGTCTTCATTATGATATTTGAAATTACAGAGAATATATGCCTAGAGTAGACAAAATACATTTCATGTGTCTTATTTCACTTACCACCAAATCTATAATGTTATTTCAATATAACCTTTTACGTAAAGTTCTTGTTAGTTTTTCGAATTTATTAAAATTAATTATGTCGACTAGAGCAAGATTAACTTCATTACGATTTTTTTTATTCAGTGTAAAACTGTTTTACTATTAAATGATATGCACGTTTTTAATTCCATTTAAGAACATTCCATAAATAGAAAATGGCTTCAAAAACATGTTTTTATTGTTATTATTGTTGTTTGCATTGTTTTGACTTACTCAGTATCAATCAATCAGCATCACAGCACTGCCGCCTCCAATGTCGTCGTCTGCTACCACACATAACATAGGACAATAACAGCAATGTCCAGACAACATTAATAACTATTTTATAATATTCACACACATATAGATACGCATCCACACACACATACACACACACACACACATGCACATACACACACAAACGCAATACTCACCAAATACATCACTCATGCTTCTTTATCAAGGAAATCAAATCAAGCTGGTCTAATCTATTTTGTTAGAATTCATTAATTACATTTTGTTCTTTTTCCAATACATTTAAGTTCTCTTAACAACAAGGCTATTTGCTTACTATCCGTGGAATTCTCTTGCAGTGTAGAATTGAAATCTTCAGTGTATACATCTGTTACACCGTTTGGTCGAATTATTTAGTACTGCCATAAACCTGCATAAATATTTGAGATGATTAAATGCCCATAAACAAAGCATTTCAAATTATTTAAGTAACACCAGTGACATTATAGTTCTCTTTAATTATGTCGCGGGGAAAAATTACTTATATTTTGCTTAAGTAGTTATCGTGAGGGAACGTTCTTTTTACAGGACTCTCATGAAGATGGACTTTGTTGTTCAACCCTAGCTAAATTAATTGATAAATAATAAGGCGATAAACTTTCATAAGTCATATGTTACAAATAAAAATAACTGGATAATTAGTTACAAATAAAAATTATGTACAAAATAATAACGAAAGGTTCAAAATAATTATGTAAGTATTCTCTGCACATCTAATACTAAAACAAATATGTACAAAGTGAACTAAATGATATGATTGTTTAGCTGTCCTTTTGCGTCTACAACAATGACAATTAACTATTGAATTTTTATTAATGAATGCATTTAATTATTGTTGATGTCAATCGGTTTGTTTCGGCTGGTGTTGATTTTAATAACGGGTGGATGATGGAATTGAATTAGGATCATTGAAATTAATTAATTAGCACTTCTCATAAAAAGGCTTTCAACCAACGGTAATTAATTTCTATACGCTTTAAACAGATGCTAGAATGCTTTTGGAAGTTGTCTAATAACGGATCTTGTATAAATGCTTCTTACATCGGTACATAAACGATTTTTATAATCGACCTAAAGGGTTTTATGTGCTCCTGTCACATATACCTTTCGTGATCTCAATGTTTTGTAACGCTAGCTTTTGTGGCACGATAAACTAAAGGCGGCGTTTACGAACCCTTTATGCGGGTCTGCCAGATACCTCTGCCGAGTTGTATGTTCAACTGCGGCGACACAAATAAGACGGCCTTCGCACAATGCATGACGGTGATTTTCAGAATACTTCAGTTACCTTATGGCACGAGCAGCTGTTTAACTGGATTATCCTAACTAGCTTTCGGCGAGGGCGACGGCGCCCATCGCCCAAACAACAACGCATAATCGACGAAGGCGGTAAGGTCGACAAACCTCCAAGCGTAAACTAGGTTTATAGGCACGGTTATATATTCTAAATCAAAGGGTGATTTACTAGGCAAGCCCCACCATGAGCGTACAACTCAATGTTTACGACTTTGCGGTTGGATTCGAAGTCCTTACGGCTTTGCGGTTGGATTTCAAGTCCCTTAAGCGTACTTGCGTCGCTCTTTACACTATACTAATTTAGGACGCGGTATCTTTATTCCACTACCGTAACTTATTTGCTATTTCATTCTTGCGCTTTATGATATCTTCTTGCATTTGACACTTGAAGCGTGTTAATATTTGAAATGATAACATCTTATTTGATATATACAATTAACTTATTTTAACTAAATACATTATTTGCAGTTTGTCTAATTCTAATTAGGCAAGCCACTCGATTTACAAACATTTATATATATATATATATATATATATATATATATATATATATATATATATATATAT
>JAHWXV010687570.1:0-14414 GCA_024586415.1 Phrixothrix hirtus | reverse complement strand
AAAGTTAGCAAAAAATTATAACAACTGTCAAATGTGACGTTATCACATTACCACTTGATCTCAAAAGTTAATTAATTATTACTTAATGTCAGCCCAACAGCTCTACCAACTTTGATTAATAAATTCCTACTCCTTATTGGTGTAGCAATTTCTATGCCACTGAGTATATAATCAGCCTTTGCATTACAATTTAATTAAATCCACATTATGTTTTAAAATTGTATATTTAATATTCAATGATCGTATATTTACAAATATTTATTTTGTTACACTCTATGATCTTAGATCTACTCGTGCATCTACTATTTACATTCATTCTATTTTGCGCAATTAGAAAATATTTGCAGAAAGTTCGTCATGCTTTGAAGATTTTTACATTCAAAATAGAGTTTGATTATTGTGCAAGTGCACGCCTATAGGTATTTATATCAGGGTGAGTTAATTTATATTTATATGGATGGGATTGCATTTAAGCCTTGAACACTGTTGTGGAAAATTGAAACTGTTCATTCTAAAACCGAATTGTCCATGTTTTATAATAAACATCTGCCTGTTGGTTCCGTCTAAAAGTCCTTAAGAATCCGCATAAGTTGTCTTTATCGGGTACATAGGAGGTTTGGGTATTTATTATTAGTTTTAGTTAAATCGTCCATACCGAAGCTAGTTTATAGGTGCAGGGTTACGGTTAGTTTGAGAACGGGATAAGTTCTAACATTTGAATGCATTTGCTTGCTTGAATTCTCAAATAACTTCCTTCTCTAAATATTTAACGTTTGATGAGGCCTAGTCAAAGGGATTTAAAATAATTCTAGGATTTTCTATTA
The DNA here is from genome assembly GCA_024586415.1 of Phrixothrix hirtus. Lineage (NCBI taxonomy): Eukaryota > Metazoa > Arthropoda > Insecta > Coleoptera > Phengodidae > Phrixothrix > Phrixothrix hirtus. Next base: position 13,590 of record JAHWXV010687570.1, on the reverse strand, counting down.
CAGGTTTCTGTAATATTTATAGTGATTTACTGATAACTATTGTAATTTATATGTCATTTATCCCTGAAAAGAAATTATATTTATATTAAGCATTCCTTTTATCTCTAACAAAACTATCAGATTGTAAGAATTCATTTATGTATATCATATTTACAGTAAATTCTATGTATCTATTTAATCATCTAATAAATAATTTTGATTAATTTCTGTGAATTTAACATTCGTTTATTTGAATTCTTCTTTTTATTTATCAGATGTAATCGTATTTTCTATTTAACTAAATCCTTATAATTACTGAAATATTTATTTCATAACGAGTCGGTAGATTACCTTTATTAAATTTGGTTATTATTGGTTTTTTTCTAATTTTCTTTGCCGGCATTTTTTTGAAAGAACGAATAATACAGTGATCTGACGATTCGTTACAAACTTTGTCGGTTGTTTTGATGTGAATTCAAAGAATGCGTAAATGTGTAACAGCTAAGGGCATTACATTGAAAAAACTAAAACTGGATTTTTAAATGTTACTTTTTGTGCTACTAGTAGCTAATAGATCTGCCCTCGTATATGCAAAATCAGATTTTGTCTAACCGAAGGCAAACTTTTTTTTAATTATTTCATACTTACAATTAATTATAGCTATATAAGAAAATTGATTCTTTATTAATCAGACATTCGGGACGCTTAGGGCAACGTAATTAAGGGCACCAATTTAAACAAGTAGCTGCTATTATTCTAAGAGCATGCTATTTCAGAGCAACTAGTACTCGCACTTACAACGCAAAATTAAAAATATATTACAAACTAAACAACCGTTGTTAAAATTAGATTTAGAAGTCAGTCCACCTTTAGGTAACTAGCACTTTTCATAATCTAAGCTATCTACAAATTAACAGAATTTGTTCACCTAATATTCACAACTTTAAAAGATAACGGAATCAAACATATCCATATACTTTAATTAACTTAATTAAAATAATTATTCAAAATACAAATTTAAACATAATTAGTAACCACGGTTACACTGAGGTAAACAGGATGTATGTACTTAATTAAATATCAGAACGGCATGCAAATTTTTGTTTTAAACGATTAAACAAACAGATCCTAGCCCAAATAAAATAGTCTAGGATCTAAGCCAAATAGAGCTGCACAAATTACAAAGTTTTAAATGTGCTTGGTTTTAAAACTTAAAGCAAATATTTAACCTGAGATCTGTGAATAGACGGAACAGGCATGCTAAACATTGAAGGCTATATATAAAAATACATTTTAATCAAAATCCCTCCTCCTAAATTATTATAAAGGAATTTCGTAAACCTCTACATGCCTTCAGTACTAAAAGCCTCGCGAGATGTCACTCTCCGATTTTTATTAATTTTGTGTTGTAAACAATGGTTAAGTACATATGGCGTTTAAAGGAGTAACATACAACCTAAAGCTAGTGTGTCCCATATTTTTAAGTTAATGCACGAAATGCAGTATATTTTTTTCTCGTTAAAAATACCTTTTTCATTTTGTCAGCAGAAAAACATAAATTTAAAGTCTCAAAATAAGGGTGTATTTATGTTTACTATTAAACATTAGTCACCTGTGTTTAAAACATGTGCAGTAGGGTCAGAATGTTGCGAATCATCTAGCACCAAAAATTTTTTTAATAACATCCCGAGATTTGGTACTCGAAAATCGAACTGAAAGACGCTCAACAGTGGATTCTAGAACTTTGTCTTCCATCACCGCTGAACTTTGCTCCAAGTTCTAAAATTAAAGTCGATCTTCAAAGGTGTCATCCGCAAGTATTGATTAACTAAATCTGGGTACTCGTACAACAGGAGCATGGCCCAAAATCGACTCAAAAAACACTCAAAAATCTAGAAAAGATTCTAGTTAACCTTTCCATACAATCACTGCCTATATCTTGAATGAGATACGTCCTAAGAATCAAGAAAATATCGAATCCGGGGCATGAAATTCTTCGCCGCAAAACCCTCACTCTATTAAAAAGAAGAATTGACAGTGCGTTATTCATTTTATATACTGGATATCACGAACGTTGTATAATTTTTTAACTACAAGCTGAAGCGCCCTGGATTAAAAATTTTAAACTTGCATTTTAAAATCGACTACGACTTGAAAACCCCAATTCTGAAGATTTAAATCGCCATTATTTAGAGTGCACTTTTAGAGTGTTATAAGTCAAAAAGGGCGTAGCTTGGTATATATAAGTACCTGTAGTTATGAGGTTCCCTAGCATTTTTGAATAAATACTCTAAAGAATATCAAAATGTATGACCAAAACTCGCGAAATACGTATTCAAATACCAGTAAACTTTCAAGTTATCTGCTGTTTACAGTTACGACATAAACCCATTAAAAAATTGCAAAGATTTAGACAAGCCGACCAAGAAGGCAATTTTAAATATTTTTTGAAGATTTCCTTACTTTTCTTTAGTTCGTTTCCCTGTACTATAATATGGTCCACCCGATTCCATTCCATACAATTTTCCGATGACATCTTCAATTTTAATGTTTGTTTGATTGTCTTACGTCTGGGACTGCGATGTGGAAATTCCCTTCGCCCTCTTAGCTTCAACTGCTATGGTGATTTCGTTACGCCTACTAGACTTTTGACGAATCTAGAGAAGTTCCGGGAATGTTAACGTGCCAGACATCATATTGGCATGGCACCTAGTTTTACTTCCTTGTCCAAAAGGCAAAAGTAGTGTTTACAAATTTTTCTTCGTTGAAAAATTTACCGATATCAATCGGGTTTGAACACGCGTTGCGTCGTTTGGGCGTAAAGGCAGACATATTGACCACTACATCGTACTTATGAGGGCGGTCGAAAAATGGTCGGTTTGAACATGAGATCACAACTTTTTCTTCAAAATTTCATTTTATATCTGGACATAGTCTCCTTTTAGCTCGATACACTTAGACTAAGGTTTTTCCAATTTCATTAGGCCATCCTTGTAGTACGATTTATCAAGTCCTCGATAATATGCATCAGTTTCCCATTCAACTCTCTCATTTGATTTGAATCTGCTTCCACCAAACCGTTTTTTCAGGTTTGGGAACTGGAAGTAGTCACAGTAGTTCATTCAATTTCTGTTGAGTTTTCCATGATGTATGAGCTGGTGCGTTGTTATGATGAAAAATCACTTTCTTTTTTGCCAAATGTGGCCGTGTTTTCTCTATTTTAACGTGCAATCGGTCCGGTAATGCCGCATAATAATCTCCTGTGATTGTTTTTTGGGTTTTAAGATAATCGATGAGTATTACACGCTGTGCATCCCAAAGAACGGTCGCCAAAACCTTTTCAGCTGATGCAACCATTATTGCTTTCTTCGATGCACTTGAACCAGCTTCAATTCATTGTTTTGATTGTTGTTTTGTTTCAGGTGTGTAGTGGTGGATCCATGTTGCATCTACTCTTATGAATCTACGTAAAAATCCATCTGCATTACGTTGAAACATCGTCAAACATTGCTTTGAAATGACAACACGATTTCGTTTTTGTTCGTTTGTCAACAAATGCGGCATCCATCTTGCTGACAGCTTTTTCATATGTAAATATTCATGAAAATTGTTATCCACGCATTTTTTTGAGATTTTTACGATGCACTTTCACTCATAGATCTTCCAAAACGATACCATGAATTTTATCGATCATTTCTTTGGTAGCCACTCGATTGGTAGACCTGAACGAAGTTCATCAATTGTGCTTGTATGGCCATGTTTAAATTCTGCAAACCAATAAATCACAGTTGAATTCGCTGAAACAGATGTGCCATAATATTTATCAAGCTTTTTCTTTGTTTCTTTCGCGGTTTTTCCACGCAAAAGTTAATGCTTAGTCAATGCACGGAATTCGTTTTATCCATTATTTTAACACAATCACAAGTTTTTCGCTTTTTATGGCTGTCAACCATAAAGTAAATGACATATAGAGCTAAAAATTTATATGCAGCATACTAGCAGATTGTATTTGACAGAAATGATATACATTCGATGATCAGTGATCAGACCGCCCTAGTATATGATCTTTTATGTGATTCCAAGCTTAAACCTTTCAAGAGGTTGTCATGTAATTCTAAGCGTATTCGCTGATTTGATTCCATTGCATAAAGGTACCTCGTTGTGATAAAGTAAAAATTCTTACTAAGATTACTTTTTTGCACGCTAGAGCAATTTCGTCTTTAGGAATTGAATAAAATTTCAAAACTTCCAAATAACTTTTTACGGAAACGGTTACCAATGATAACATTATCTACATAATATATTTGCAATTTAACTTTTTCCATAGTTGATACTTTTAAATACTGTTTCACCTAAAAATGAGCTTGGTTAACTGTGTATGATGACTGTATAAAGGCATTATAAGTGTTTACATTCAGAGAACCTGATAAGCTTTCCTTCAACTTCGCCGAAAGCGTGATTTTCATCAAAGTATACCAGTACACAATTTAATATTCTGGGCGATATCATAAGTTAGAAACCATTTAAAATAATTATGGATAATTAACACATTGAAATGCAATTTCTAAAATCCACACGATATGACGTTGCGGATCGGAGAGGTAGAGAGGTCTTTTTCGATACTAAAGACATTCGTATTTATTTTTATGAACTGATTTTCATAATAACTAAAGTAAAATTACCAATTTTGATGTGTACGATCTTCCTTTATCAACGTTTTAGTTTCAGGAATGTGCCACATAGTTTTGCCAAATTTTGCTGAAACTAGTACCCATTCAGCAAACTGACCTATTATTATGTCTGTTAACGTTTATTTTAATGTCCGCCTGATCTAAAAATTACTGAGATCTTTCTATAGGCAACAACAAGAAGACAAGTTCAGAAGTATAAATCTAGAACAAAATAGATGTCCAGGAAATTGTATCCAAGCCCTTCCAAGTTTAGTATTTTGTTTTAGGTAAAAATAGTAAACTCGATATTATTTCAATTCTTCATACGGGAGTAATCTAGAATAAGTGAAACCCTCCTTCGTCCAAGAATTATATACATAATAACTTATATTCCGTGGTATCACCTGTTAATTTGATTAACTAATAATAATGCATATGATCTGTATTCTCCGTTTTAAACGCCTTGCCAATTGGCAGATTAGGTGCGGTAGTACTAATTCTGCAAGCACAAATCTAAATTAAAGCACTTCACCAATTCAAAAGCACAATCTCTTCTCGACATAATTGAATCTAAACACTAGCAATCGAGATTGAAGACTCAGGACTACAAACCCAAGAGTATTTTTTCGCTATTTCAAGGTTTTATATTATCTTTTGGTTGTTATGGCAACTCCCTAGTTATTTACGATTTTAAATCACAGTTTGTTATTATAAACTAAAATTATGTTCTCAAACTGTCTATTTTCATAACAAATTCATGATTATAACCTTAGTTTGTTTTAACAGTAAATTTTAATTCCTCATCTTAAGGTAGATTAATGGCTAAATTAAAGTATTTTGTTAAATTAAGGTTCACGTTTACATTTAATGTTGTAATCTTAATATGAAATAACTCAGTAACAAAATTAGCGAGAACAAGAATTCTATGGAAGCGTCTAGCAGGTTTCAGAAGATTCCATGGCGTTAATATATATGTTGTAATCACGAACGACTCATTAGTGCAGCTAATACCTAAATAAATTCAAAGCCATAGAAATTAGTCGTGGCACTGGAATTATTCCTTAATATTCTCGAATATTCCAAAGTATCACCTTTCTATATAAATAGCACTTTAAGTTACTTTATTTTAGTTTTCCTAAGAATCTTGTCTTATTAAGAAGCTGTTATAAATAAATTTAAATATAAACTCTAATATAAATAATAAGTTGTAAATATATAATTATAAGTTACTGAAGTGACTACTTTCGTTGCATGGTGTCAGACTTGGGGTTTGTTATTGAAAGTGTTAACTCATGGAGTGTATTTTGTAGGCCGGTGATATCAAGCGCCGATAGAAATATGGAATCGCTAATAGAATTGCTGCAAAAGATGTAGGACAAGATGGGTTCACATCAAATTAAATTACAAGAAAACATGAGAACGATTAATTCAAATCACATTAAATTACAATATGAACAAATAATAAAACAGAAGTCTGCCTATAGTATTTTATTAATAGGTATGAAGGTCTTTGAGCTTCAAATATGTGTAATCAATCGGGGGATTGCTAAAATCTTGATAGAGATGTTAAGAATTGCACTACATTAATTAATGTTTCGGCTTTGTAAATTTAAAACAGGAGCCCCAGAAGGAGTAGAGTCAAAAAAATATAAAAATTAGGAAAGGTGTGAACTACTAGGTGTTTTTCAAGATGTGGTTAATCAATATGAATTATTACAGAACAATATCGATGCTGTTCTGTGATAATTCATGCTGATTAACCACACCTTGAAAGACAAATGATCGATTAATATCATTTAACATGATTTTAATTTAATAATTTTTAAGTTTGTTTGACTTGTTGGACAAGAATTATACATTAAATAATCTTTTTATATCTTTAATCAAATAACAATCAGGTTTGCAGGTTTCGCCATACTGTTTTTTATTTATATTAAGCTATTACAAAATATATTTTTCTGCCCGGAATTGTTTCGCTAAAATAAACATAACCTAATTTTTATTAGGCTTTTACTCTGACAAGATTTCTTGTTACATTATTATATTGTGTCTATAATAGTAAAAATTTGTAGCTTAAACACCTGCTGATGACTTTTAAATTTACAACGCTGAAACATTAATTAATATAAAGCTTTTATGAATCACTCGATTGATCACACACATCTGAAGCTCTAAAGACCTTCACAATTATTAATAAAATACTATGGGCAAACTTCTGTTTTATTATTTGTTTATATAATAAACCCACTAGAAGAAAGGATTGATTCAATTCGTGATTACAGGATGAAATTGAATCAAGCCAAAATTTATTACAAGAAGAGCTTAAATTAAGTCAGACTAAATTTCAGAAAGAAATTAGAAAATATAAGAAGATATTAAATCAAGTCAAAATGAAATTTAAAGCAACACAAATTAAATTACAAGAAGAAATAGAAGATATTACAAATGGGTTATAACCAAGCAATGCGATCAACTACATTAAAAGGTTATCCTCATCGCCGTAAACAAAGAAGTCAGCATGCCTAAGAATCAGGCGTTTTTGTCCTTCGCGAAAAATCAACAGAAATCCATGCATAGCAGATTTCTTACTTGCCTACTGCTGAAAATGCCATACCAAGCATTAACAAACAAATGCAAGCACTCACGTACGACGGGAAAACATCTTGGGTAAATTATTAGAAATAAATCGTGACAGCTGGCAACTGACTTAATAGTGGTTCTAGATGGGGATACTTGACGATCTGCAAAATAATTTCGATTATCGTGTTTCACGATTGAAATCACACTTCAGGTTTGCTATGCCCTGGAATCGAGTGCAGTAAATTGGAGAGAATCCCCAAAAAATATAAACTGAAATTGCACGGCTAGTGAGAACATGCACAACGGCCACAAAAAGTTTTATTGAGCAAATTAAGATGCAAACGTTTGAGGAAAGTCTTCGGGATTCCGAAACATAACAGAAAATTCAGTTTGCACGTCCGCCCGACCTGGCTAGTGCATTGTCTCATGTATTGAAGTACAAAATAACCAAACAACCATCTATGGGCCTCTGTCGCACGGATGCAGTTGAAGGAGTCACAAATGGTGTTGAGAGTCCGGGAGAGATGTTTTTTAGACTACATAAGACACAAAAATCAAACTGATGTAAACAACTATCTTAGAAGTGCGGTAAATGAGAAAATATACAGAAATATTGCTAAATCTGCATTTGGATGAAATCAAAAAATGAAAAACCACCTGTAAAGCATATTATGCAATCAGCAATGCCTAGTCACTGGATAAAAGCAAACAAAATCAAGAAAACTACCTCGATCTGAAGCTGTCATTAAATGGAAGAATAAAGATCAAAGATCAGAGAGGAAGCGGCCCCATGTAATCGCATTGTTAAATCATATTTGTCTCAATTTGATTGCTTGTACGTTCAGGATGGTCTTCTACAAAGTGAAAGACGAATGTAGTTGATGGTTCCGAAAAACAAAGTAGTGGATGTTTTGCGGCAACTCCATTATGGTCCATCGAGAGGGCATATGGGAGTAAAAACTATAGAAAAGGTCGATAAACGATTTTATTCGATAAACTGCGGGATCGAATAGTGTCAAAAATTTGATACATGAGCTTCTGGGAACGATCTACTGGGGAAACGAAAAGCACCGATGAGGCAATATAATGTTGGTAGTCTATATAAAAGAGTAACACTTGATATAGCTGGTTAATTTCAAGAAACAGAAGCAGGAAATAAATTCATCATAGTTACAATGAACTGTTTTAGTACATGGACTGAAGCAAACGCTACACCAAGATAAGAGACAATTACTTTGGCCAAAATCCAGGTGAAAAGGTTTAGCGGTTTCCGAATTCCATAGTAATTGTATTCAGACCAAGGAAGAGATTTGAGTCAACTTTACTCTAAAGCCTCTGCCAGCTGTTGAAAATAAGCATGACCAGAACAACTGCTCTTCATCCAGAGTCAGACGAATGGAAGAGCACATGAATCGATCTGTGAGAAAACATTTGTCAAAAGTTGTCTCAGACCATCAAAGAGATTGAGACTAGTACTTACATCTGTTTTTGATGGCATATCAGTCAGCTTTAAACGAGTCGACAAGAGAGGATTTAACTAGAGCCTTGTTTGGACGTGAAGTTAGGCTACCGTGCGACTTTGAGTTTAGTAGCAGTGTGGAAAGGAGGACATTATTGTAAATGAACATGCTGAAAATTTTCGAAGGAAACTCCATGAATGAGTTCGCAATAATATCCAGAATGCTAGTGATCGAATGAAACTCCACTATGATTAAGTCCTAAAATGGGAGGATTGCAACTCATTGATATAGTTTGGTTGTACTAGCCTTAACGACGACGAGATCAATTTCCCACATTGCAAAGATCCTGAGAAGGCCCGTATAAAGTTATAAAATGAAGTTTCTTAAGGAAAACCTAAGGAGGTTTACATGAATCAGTTAACGCTGAGAGGAATGCAGCACCAGAACAACAAGAACATGAACAAAGGGCGAACCATGTTGAGTTAGAAAAAGTGAAGCCAAGAATAATAAACAGTCAAAGCAAAGCTCAGCTTGGAGTTAATACTGAAGAATACAAAAGCTTGTTTGACGTATCAGAGGAGTATCCCTTAGATTATTGTATAGCTAAAAACATTCGAATGCTTCGTGGCATTTAATCGAATATAAAAAGAGGTATGGTGGTGTAGCAGCAAAGGTTAGACATTAGGAAGGCATGTCACCCATTGCGCCGTCACCGTCAAGGTACGCTAAATATTTGCTACGTCGTGACGGAAGTCTTACCCCATTAGACACCACGCCATGAAGACTTGTGCAAGGCATTATGGTACCTAAGAAAACAAATGTATGTCAATAATGATAGAACCAAAGTTCGGTTGCGGTTTAAACCAGGTTAGTTAGCGCGTGGTGTGCAACATGTTAGAAGAAGTGTTTTGAAACACCCAGAGGAGCTCACTAACGACGACATCTGCGGACTGTCACTTATTCAAGGAAGATGTAACATTTTCGTTACGTTTTGTATTACAAAATAGAGAAATTTAAAAGAAACAATTCATATTTGAGTATTTCAGTAAATATTTTTGCATTTCAATATTACTCTAACATTTTCAATCATTCTTTCAAGTTATTACTCTAAAGTTACGGGACATTGACATTGTGTTTACGATTTTTACTTAAGGTTATTGAAATATAGTTTAATATTCGATTTAGCTTCTGTATTAAATTCTACAGAACACATTAACTAATTAGTAATCCTTGTTTAAATACTAATTCTTCATATTTAATTTCATATTGATTGATTAATACAGGTAAATTCAATCAAATTCTAATTCCGAAGTTTGAATTTCGTATCGTTTCGGGAAAACCGAGTCTGCTTTCGGACTTATGGGTAATGACACTTGATTTTGCTTCTTCTTAGCTAAGATTCACAACAAAATGCAAGTATAAGATTAACATCCGTTATATTTCATTATTATTAGTTTAAATTCTTCAAAATTTTCAGTATGTACTTGATTTGTAGTAAATCAAGAATTTTATTAATTAAACTTTAATATATTTTATTGTCAATCTAACTTGACTTTCACTAATTTTTATAAAGGTTTCAGGAGAGCCAGATGGGTGGATGGAGCTGTTGATCTGAGCATTCCATTTTGAATCGCCTAGAATTTACTAGTTAATTATTGAATTTGTCTATAGAGTGAAATAGTAAATCAGTTAAAGAAAAAATCTTTATAGGAATAATTTGGGGTGAATCACATTGAATTAATATAGAGTTTGTATTATGTACCACCTTCAATTAGAGGCCATTTTAGATGTGGCATATATGAAATCTTTTTGTTCAATGTTAAGATACCATAAGATATGCACAGTTCTTGTTGTGACTCAGCACTTTACGAATTACAAGGTCAATTCCTAATTAATTAATTAATCTCTGAACGATTTACAATTCAATCTCAGTAAATTTTGATTTATCATAGGTGATCATTCAAAATGGATGCGAGGAGTTCCGCTGTTTTATAATGGCTTTAATTTTTAATTTCGAATTTAAATTTTATGTTTGGGTTTTCAAAATTAAGGGTTTTTAAATATTTCAGATAAAGTCAATAAATTAGCTTCTAAATTATGTAATTTACATTCATTACATTTTGTTATTGGGTTTTAATTAAGTATGATAAATTTAACATTTCAATTATTATTATTGTATACGTTTTAATCAAGCAACAATTAAGAATTAACATAGTTATCAGTAATTAATTGTTGTGCTAACTTGTATTACATATTAGAACGATTACTGCTTCCTTTTCTCTTCTTATAGGTTTGTTCGAAAAACATTGGTGTTTTCCAGAAGTCAGATTCAGTAATTACATTACAATCAAGGCAGCATTCTGTTATTTTGAGATTGGATTAAATTGACACAACAAACGCATCAGTATCGTAAATATGCTTAATAATTACTTGACTGTTTACTAAATTATCATTGTTGTTTAAAATAGATTGTTCATAAAACTACGTATAAGCAATATTAATTGTAAACTTTTGAATTTTTGTCAATTTTGTGATTTAGATTGTTATTTAATACATTATATTGTTATTATTATATGAGTTATCATTTCTGTCTTTCGTGCAAGGCAACTACAATTGCGAAGTGAGTATTTTCTAACAAATTTCATCTTTTTATTATTAATAAGATCTGGCAAATTAATTTCAATTTGTCTGGTGTCCTCTAGCGAAGGCTTACTAAGTAATTATTCCTAGAACCTACATCCGGAGATCGAGCTAGCCTATTTAAGTAAAGTTCTTAGCTATTTTATAGCTCAGTACTTCCCATTTTTTTTCTTAGGAATGTTACAGATGGGGCTGCAAGTATGGCTCGCAGTGTAGATTCCAGCATTTTCAAACGAAGATAGAACCATCGCACGAGCAATGTCCATTGACGTAACGGTCTTAAGAAGCAGACAGTGTAACAAAATTGGCCAGAACAAGAATTCTGTACAAGATTCTCGAAGGTTCCATGGTTAATATAAGTGATGTATTCACCGGAACTGATAACTAAATAAATTTAAAGTTACAGCAAAAGGCATACCTAGGAATTTATTACATCAGCATTCTAACTAATTTTATGCCTTAACTGCTCTGAAACATTTCCGAAAGAATTCCTCCTTTCTATATAAACGGCACTTTAAATTCCTTTAGTCAGCTTTTCTTAAGAGTTTGTCTTGTTAAGAAGCTGTTGTAAATAAATATAAATATAAATGATTATTAGTAGTGTACACTAAAACAAATATTAAGTTTAATACGTGTGGTTAGTGAAGATAAATAAAGACTAGTTGCGTTTCAATACTTAACTTTGCTTAACAATTTGTAAAGTTTAAACCATTGTTAAAATATACAAATTTTTAATATGTGGATTAAATTCTTACTTTGGAACAATTAGGATACATTCAACGACCTAGTTTTATTTTTATTTAACTAGAACTGACTGTCAATCACACACATCGTATAGTGTGCGTCGTGTTTTCTTCAGAAATAAGACATGCTAATCACTTACTCTATTTGTTAGCACGGCGACTTTAACTGTACATCTTCATTGTGTCTTTACTTTCCTCGTACTTTAATTATTTAGGCCTGATTAAAATAAATTGTACATCAAATCTTATTTTCTATTGAAGGATTTTTTAAGTCAATTGAGGTTAATCGCGTCATAAAAAATTAAACTGAAGCTGTTTATTAGCTAAATTATGTGCACATTGCACCTATGTATAGATAAGTAAAGTACTGATGGGAAATTAAATTTCTTATTAAAAATTCAGAACTAAATTTAAATAAACACAATCGTAAATGTGTCATTTTTTATTTTTAACTTTTCATTAATAAAAAGTGAAATGTGATGTAACGAATTTTCTAGATTTCAATTTAATGACTTACATTCGGTATTAACGTAGTTTCATCAACTGTTTATTTCTCTTTAAGTAAAAATTTGCTAATCATTTATGCCAAAAACGGTATACTTCATTTGACTGGTACAATGTATTCTTTAAGTTTGTTTACCTCGATAATTATTTAAATCTGTATAGACCGAAGGAGGAAAGTTAATTTGTTTTTACCAATTCGAGACTTTAAATATAGGTAGTACTTATTATTTAATTTTTGGCAAGTCTATTTGGTAAATAAGCCGTTTTGCAAATATAACATGTTACATATTTGAATATTTTGGCAACATTTCCGAAGGTTGTACAATGTAAAAATAAATAAAAATGGAACAGTTTTCATCGTATTGTAGGTTTTTATTTTAGACGTTTACTCCGTAATTAAGAAGCGTTTAATCGACCTTAGATGTAATGGCGTCCCGCCGAGACGTAATGTCGCTATATTTCTTGTTAATTATAGGAAGTTGTACAACCCCATATTTGAACAGCTGAACTATTCGAGGAAGTGCGAACACTAGTGTATCAATAATACACAACATTTACAATGTGCATATTTGCAATAACTACTTCTTTAACCGCCAAGAGTGTGCAGTTTATAAGAATTTGCAGACATATTTATTTGTGTTCTTCCAACATTAATAAATTGTAATTTATGCGTGTTTCATTTGATTACATACAGAAACCATGTTCAAAGTGCTTGTTCAGAAACAGGTCTCTAATGATTAAATGTTTGGATTTATTTATTTTTAGCTTCTCTATTAGCATCCAGTGCAACTTGTCTAAATTTTAACAAATTCAAAGTACATATTTCTATATTTCGTTTTAATAAGGAATAATATAAAATCTTTAAGGCTTACATCGTTATTAATGCATTTTAGTAAATATATGGTTTTTTAAAATATACAGTAATTGACAAAATTACAATTCAATATGAGAAGCACTCATAATCTATACATTTTAGTTTCTGCAGCTGTGGCATTTATAAAATGTTAAAGCCAA
>JAHWXV010687554.1:0-10150 GCA_024586415.1 Phrixothrix hirtus | reverse complement strand
TATATATATATATATATATATATATATATATATATATATATATATATATATATATATATATTACGACCATACTAAGAAACACTTTAAGCAACACCAAACTGTGAGTTCTGCCTTTGATTGTTATTTCATCGCCTGACAGTATACTAAGGTACCATCGCAATCAAATATAACACCCGATGTGTCCTTCTAAACTCAAAAAAAAGGCTTCCAAGGCTGATTCAAAACTTTTAGGACTATCTATCACAGAAAACATGATACTATGAGGAAATTGAGAAATTTGCACACTATGTATTCTGTACAAATTACGAGGAACTATAGAATTTTATATTATCGGTAGGTTTTTGTATCCAATCTGTTACAAATTTAATTGGTTTTTCAGCCACTTCTTATAAAATCAAAAAAAAATTCTTTCCCTATAATGTGCGGTTACAAAGAAAATAGTTCTTATATACCAATAACATATGACGTAGGGAATCTAATTTTTAGAATCGATGCTCTTTGAGTATATTATTCAAATAAAAGTCAAGATTGATTTATCCCAAACATCGAGTTTTATATTTGCCATAAGGACTTAATGTCATCGTTGCACTGTAGTATGCCAACAACTATATTCAGTTCGTTAATGTCAGGAATATTTAGTGAATCAACCGGACTATCTATATCAATCTTTAACTTCATTTTAATGTTTGAAACATGTAATTCTTCATACCAGTCATAGCGTGAAAACTTGACTGCCTGTAATCCAAGAAATCATATTTTATAGTTTGTCTGTTCAGTTTCTAAACACAAGTTATTCACCGCAGTTATATTGTTGTTACAATTCTTTTTATGACAGACCTCCGATAATGACCGAGAGCGGTACTTTTATTCTGAACTACATTATCTTTACTGCTTGATGGCCTTTTAATATCATTATTTCGATTTGTGCAGCACTGCTTCTATAATTTAATTTCGCATATGATCTGTTATGCTAAGCTCAAAATATTGTAACAATTTTACATGTAAATAAGAATTTTTAACTCCTGTGGCAGGTCTACCATGAATTAGCCAATGCCGTATGCCGTTACTAAATGATCGACAATTGCTCATTTTTAAGAAGTTTCCATTAGCCTATAAATACCCTTGAAACATATTCAATATTACAAACACGCTTTCTTTTTCCCCTTTCTCGTGCCCAGGCGTATTATAGATTCTTATACCACTATTGCAAAGCAGATTTAAAACAAAACCTACTTTTATTTTGTCACCCTTTTCTTATTTACCACCCGCTAGTAAAAATAATTCAAATTTTTGCTTCAATAGCTTTTAGTTAATAATCTTTAGTAAAATGAAAAATTTCCAGGACTGAAGCTCCAGCCTTTGTTATTGATTTTTAAATGTTTTTATAATAACTTAGAGCGCTATATAAATTTCTAGCTGGTCATGAAACTTGCAATAAAGTACTTGCAGTCAGATATTTCACCGTTCTGTTTTTAACTACGTTTTACGTGGGGTATTTTGTAATTATTAATTCGCACCAATAAACATGCTATGTCAATCTACAGGGTGTCTGGGATATAAGCAGCATTACTTTAACTGCGGATAAATCTTAATATCTACGACAATAAAAGCTTATAAATTATGCGTCTAAATTGAATAGTTTTCGAAATATTTGCCATTAAATTTTTCAGTCCGACCCTTCTTTTAACTTGCTTAGCTGTATTCGACGAGAAACTGACTGGCCGACTGTACATTTAATATATATTTGTTACGGGGTTCACCGCTACAAATAGGTACACATCAGTCATCACTAATTACAGGCGTAACAAGTCTGTCATTTAAAATTTGCGAATGATTTTAACATACATAAAAAATAGGTGCGAACGAACATCACAGTTATATATGCCAACGAATAAATATGTGTGTTTGCGTAAAGTTATCGCATTTTGAGATGTGTCTTCATTCGCAGATAAACTAATGCAAAAACTTTTCTTAAAACCGTTAAAAGCTTTATTGTTTCATAACAAGCTATGGGAAAAGGATTTTTTATCACCGATGTTTATACATTATGATATAATTTGGGTATTCCACATACATATTTGCTCTGTTTATAATTTTTACACAATTTGCTTAGTACATAAGAATGAATGTTAAAGGTTATTATTTGTGGTTCATTTCGTTCTACATATGTTTACAATTTAATTCATAGCTACGAAAACAATGTTTACTCAATGTAAAATTTAACTATACATTTTTTTTATAATTAATTATTCAATATAGATTTATTCGACATTAGACAAATAGACAAATAATATCTTCAATTACGCAGCTTACTTTATTTATTAATAATAAAACTAACCGATCAAGCTATACAGTCATATGGTTCTAAATAAATAAAACAAGATTTCTGTTTGTAAATTACACTACAAGTAGGTTATTACAGGAATTGTTAACGATTTTTACGCGAAAATTTACACTTTTTTTAAAGAAATAAAAATTTTTACAGATTTGTGCTCGTCAACACATGTATAAATGGTATAAATGGTGTTCTAATATCCAGGATACCCTGTATAAAAGTTTAATCATGTTATCCACGTTTTTCAAACTAGCACCCGTCCCTTCCTTATGTAATTTGAAAAATTTGGATATGCTACAACACAACTTTATAACAGTCTTTTGTTCAATTAAGATATCAATTTGTTTGCGGAAAAAAAGCTATACATATCTATATGAATATTCTGTGATAGTTTTGAGTTTCATTTAAAAGACCCGAAACTACCCTTTTAAAAATATACTTGATTTTTATTTACTGTAAAATATCGTTACAAAAAAACTAGAGTCTACGGATACTTGGTGTATTATAATGTCTTTAGAAATTGGAGGCCTGGTAGATCCTAAGCTTAATTCGTTTCTTAACTAAACAAACAAACTTGATGTAACTATTATCTATTACAAACTTTAAATTTACTATGCTTACACTAAAGGTTAATTCTACATAACTTGCGACTTATTAGTAAAAATACAAAAAACATTTTAAGCATAACTTTACATGCGTAAAAATGTCAACTCTAATTTCTTATTTAAAATAGTATTTTCTATGTTTATATAAAATTCCTAATCAACCAGATTAATTTTTTACCACCTTATAACGAGCTAGAATGCTGCTTACGTTCCAAAGGTTGTTAAACATGTTAATTTTCCTAAATTAGCTAGATTTCTCGGGTCACCGCAGTGGAGTTAGGGGGATCCACGCTACGATGAAATTAATTTAGCAAAAATTTAAGAATGATTTGCAAATGTCAAAAATCAGGAAAAAGTCGTGATTTATGGTCGCCACAATTGTTTTTACGGCCAGACTTCAGAAATGGGACGGTAAAGGGTACTATTTCAAAACAGGAAGGATGTACTGTTATTATGGTATACTTACTAGTTAACTAGTTAGCTACGCTACTGTGTACGCGCTTCAATTTAATTTGTTAATTAGACTCACAACTCAAAATTCTCTATTAACTTATGTCTAACGTTTTCCTGTAGGAAACTGTTATTTATTACTACTAAGGTTATTCATGACAGTGAAGTAATAAGATCTTCTATTTTAAACAAGCTTCTTATAATGAAGATAATGTAAAATGGTACAGAACCTACAAGAACATTTAAACGATCAATTACTTAATTAATAAAATCGCAAAATAGGGGACCCCTGGGTTCGATTTCTAAAACTACCTTAATTAATAATAACAAAATACTGGTCCCGTCTAATTGTGGCCTTAATTTACTGTGATTACCTAAACTAAATATATTTTTGGTTCGTTAACTCAATCTCATACAACAAAAATGAAATTGTTTATCTAGTATTGGGTTGAAGGAGATCTTCTAGCGGATTTTTGCTACGTTACAAGAAATTGGGGTTGATTTTTGAATTCCCCAGAGAAGTTCAGTGGCTTGTGGGACGAAATAAAATGATCGAAAGGATGTCACTTACTTGAGATTTCCGCGGCTTACGCCTCCAAAGAAAAAGAATGCGGTCTTTTTTTGCGGATTCTTTTGTACATTTATGTACTGCCTCGTGGAATACTAGCCTTTACTAACGAATCGGGCAGATAATCGATGTTGACCCCAAACATAATTCGGCTTTAACGGCAGAAGGTCGAATTCTCGCCAATTCGGCCTCCAATACATAACCATACAAGAGGGTAACTCTTCGATTATTTCCTCAAACTTACTTTTGGCATGCACACTACAGGTTCTTACTTCCTTTCGTTACGTTCGAGGCTCTACTGCCTGTTAATGGAAGTTTTATCCTTGAAATCGCAGAGGGAAGGGGATAGGTGGTTAAAATTTATTTTTAGAAGAATAAATATTCTCACGGGAATGCTGATATTGTATTCTTCTAAGAAAAAGCCCCTATGTTTTCCGAAACGTGAACTGGGATTTTTGAATATTAATAAATGTTAAAAATGGATTTGCAAAATTTAAAAATTTACGTTTGTCATTTAAAAAAAATGGTACTGGTAATTCACCAATTACGTTTTACTTTTAATTTACTTATGTATATAAACCGGGTGTTTCCAAATGAATAACAAATGTTGTAAGAATTTTAGACGCGCTTACAACCTTCTACATAAATGTCCAGCAGATTTTTTTCGTAGTACTTATAAAATAGATTTAGTCGTACTATTTATTTCATGCCTAACGGTAAATTGAAAGGTCGTTTAGGATCCGATTTCTTTCATTCGTCCCCATTTATTTTGTAATTGTTGGTATAATTATTAATCTTATTTTTGACGTTTTAAAATTACCCAGTCCGTCCTTCTTATGTTATTTTTGAAAAGAGTTTATTAAATTTTATTTTTCTAAGTTTCTATATAAATTCAATTTCAAGTTTATATTCAACATTTCATATTTTAATTATTTAGCTTATTTTTGTTAGATGTTAATAGAGGGGAGAAAAAATCCAATTCTTTGGTATTAAATTATCTAGTAACTTCTGCATGAATCTTGTGCACAGCTTAACTTTTTCTTCAGTTAGCGAGTTAAGCCACGCGAAAACATCCATGGGAGTTATCCATTTTATTTAAATGAAATATTTAGTTATCAGCTTTTTGAGTGATTAATTTGATGCAAGAAATACGTTTGCATTTTATTTCGATTGTGTAGAACATCGATTTTTTGGATTGATTTAGATAAAAAATCTATATAGGTATGCTCAATAAATTTTCGTTTGATTAATCTTCTATTTTTGGTTCTATTTCTTTATAGATGGGTTTTATTCTTTCATTATCCAAACGGAAGTTCCAAGGGGATGGTTAATTTTATTCCCAACGGAAGCAACTTCCAAATCAATTCACCGACATTGTCGCTTAAAGTAAGTGAATAATACGCTAAATTATTTTCCGATAGCTGAATTATGCTTGTTTAATTCATTGTAATAGTTGTAAGCGCGTCTAAAATTCTTGCAATATTTGTTATTTATCTGGAAACACCCGGTATACATATATAAGTGAATTAGTAGTAAAACCTTGTTTGCGTTGTCGAACAATTTTCTAGGAAATTTTGTAAATATGAAAGTATAGTATGGAATGCTGTTAAACATTAGCTTATCCCCTTAGTCATCGCATTCCATACCTGTAACCCTTCTGTTAAACAAAGGGTAGCATTCGTTTGAAACATATTTTAGTACTACTTAGATAGTAGATGTAAAAACAAGGCATATATTGTGCATAATATCCTTTTTGAAATGTAGTGTTTTTAAGTTTATTGTGAAAATATATAATTATTAAAGGTTTTTTGAGTTATTTATTAAAACAAAGTTTAATTTACATTAAATGTGCCACAGCAGTGGAAAGAGGACTAAAATAAATTAGTCCCTTTCAATCATTGTCAGAAACGATTCAAAACGTTCCAAACAACCTAATCGGTGAATTACCAGTACCATTTTTATGTCAAAATTACAAATGTAAATTTTTAAATTTTGCAAATCCATTTTTAATAACATTTATTAATATTCAAAAATTCCAGCTCATTTTTTGGAAAACATAGAGGCTTTTCTTAAAAAAAATACATCCGCTTTCCCGTGAGAATGTTTATTCTTCTAAAAATAAATGTTAGCCACCGATCCCCTTCCCTCTACAATTTCAAGGAGAAAAATTCCATTAACAGGCAGTAGAGTCTTGAACGTGACTAAAGCAAGTAAGATCCTTTAGTATGCGTGCCAAAAGTAAGTTTGAGGAAATAATCAATGAGTTACCCTTTTGTATGGTTATGTACTGGGGACCGAATTAGTGAGAATTCCACCTTCTACCGCTAAAGGCGAATTGTGGGTCATCATCGATTATTTGTCCGACTCGTTAGTAAAGGCTAAGATCCGACGAGGTAGTACGTAAAGGTACAAAAGGATCCGCAAACAAAGGCCGCACTTTTTCTTTGGAGGCGCCGACTGCGGAGATCTCAGGTAAGTGACATCACTTCGATCATTTTATTCTGTCCCACAAATCACTGAAATTCTCTGGGGAATTCGAAAATCAACCCCCATATCTTGTAACGTAGCAAAAATACATAATTATAATAAATTAAGGCCACAATTAGACAGGGCCAGCATTTTTTTTATTATTAATTAAGGTAGTTTTAGAGATCAAAACCAGGGGGTCCCCTATTTTACAATTCTATTGATAAAGTAATTGATCGTTTAAACGTTCTTGTATTGTCTGTATTATTTTATGTTATCTTCATTATAAGCGACTTATTCAAAGCAGACGATTTTCTTATCTCACTGTCATAAATAACTTTAGTAGTAGTAAATAACAGTTTCTCACAGGAAAGCGTAGATCTAAGTAAGTAAAGAATTTTTAGTTGTGAGTCTACCTCGAATTGAGTTGAAGCGCCTACTCAGTGGCGCACGCTAAATAATTAACTAGTGAGTATACCATAATAACAGTGATAGTGACAGTGAGTATACCATAATAACAGTGACACTTTACCGTCCCATTTCCGAAGTTCTAACCGTTAAAACGATTAAGGTAAAGTGGCGCCCAGAACTTTTCCCCGATTTTTGACGTTTGTAAATCATTCCTAAATTTTTGCTAAATTAATTTCATCGTACACGTAGGATCCCCCTAACTCCACTGAGGTGGCAGCAGAAATCTAGCTTATTCAGGAAAAATTAGCATCTCTAAAAACCTCTAGGGCGCTAGTAGCATTCCGGTTAGTTATACAGTTCTACTAGAGATCATCATTTAAACTTAGTTTAGGTTCACTATCCGCTAAATCATAATGAGTGAATGACCCTTATACATAAATTTGCAATTCTGCTGACAACTTTAGTTGATTTGGGAATCAATGTAGATCGCCTTTTCAATTCTAGTTATATTAAAGCTAGATGACCATTCAGTCTTTTAGGATAATCTAATATTAAATTGTGATTTTTAATAATTAATTAAATACGGCTGTTAGTGTATTCGTTTTAATTAATTTAATTGAAGAGATTTAACTGATTGATATAACAAAACCTACTGGTTCTGTTTGATGAAGTGTTACCATTGTGCTTTTTAAATGTTTTAGAATAGTAAACAATTTATTGTTTAATAATAATTTCTTTACGTTATATAACCCCTGCGAACCTTTTCTAAGGGTCTACCTAAAGAAATTGATCTGATTAGCTTCTCCGACATGGGTTATGAAGTTAATGATTTTATTGGATGGAAAGATGCATCTAATATCGTAATTTTTATGGAATGATAAGTCATACAGTTACATAATTTTATTGTCGAAACTCAATTGGGTTGTTATTAAAGATATTGTATTAAGTTTAATACGTTATGATTAGTTAACAAACAATAATTAACTTGCTTACATAATAAATGCTAGAAGTTTAAAAAACAACTTCAAAGCCCGCTTTATCAATATAAATTAGACAAAAGATAGAAATTATTTTATCTTACACTTATGACCGTTGTATTTTTGTAAAAAGAAAGTTTTTTATGTAAAAATTCTCAAAAACTAGCAAAGACGCGATGCTAAACTATAAAAGAAAACGACGTGGCTGGATTAGGCTAGCGCAAAAATTACAGGCAGAGAAATTTAATGCTAGACTTCAATGTTCTATTTACTATTTACTACACTTACGTTTAAGTAATCATTCACTTCTATTACTCCAAATATACGATGGTGTATGAAATGAAAACCTTAAAAATATAATAAAATTCTGAACAGTTATATGCTTGATAGGTATGTGGCAGCAGTGTTCCTTAATTTTCACTAAATAACTGACAGGGCAGCAGCTTCACTAACGAGATAGCTACCACTATCAACATGCATCGCGTTAGTGTAATGAAGGCGTCAAACCAATTGAAATTTATGCCAGGTTGACAGCGCTGTATGATGATGCGTGTTAGTTCCAGTAGCAAGTGTACGAGTAATGTAAAAAATTTAAAAGCGAGGACGATGAGGCGATCAAGCAAAACAAAATCCGCACTCAACCACCGGTGGTAGTACTCATGCCCATTCTCTTTTAAGGTGCAAAGGGAGTAATTTTGGAACATTGCATGGAAGGGGAATGACCGTAACCTATACTTCTTATTCAAATCTTCTTAAATATCAGCTTCGTCCTACAATCTGGAGTAAACGACAATGACGTCTGACTTTAGGTGTACAGCATGACATCTCCCGACCGCATATTGAATGAAAATTTGAATGTCTCACACGCCCACCTTATTTACCAGACATCGCCCCTTAAAAACCGTCATAGGTTCGAACTGTTCAAAGAAGCGCTGGAAGGCAAGCATTTCAGAAGTTATAAAAAAGTTAAAACTGCGGTGCATGAATGGCTACAGTCTCGACCAAAAGAATTCTTTAAACGTGGTATCCATGCATTTTCGAAGCAGTAGTATACTTGTATTGAACTCTACATTGAAAATACTGTTTGATACGACAGTGTAAAATTTACAGCACTTTTAAGTTTTTCACCTAATGTATTTATTTTCAGAAAACATTGAAACATTCACAAACAGTTTTATTTTTCTAGCATTCTGCAAGTCCTCAAAACCTACCTAACGATCTCAGACATGCCGTTAAAAATCCATGATTTCGGTTGATCGTGTTCTTTATTGCTCTCTCGGTTTGTTACGTACAACACTACTGTATTTTAATTTAGACAAGAAGTGAATTTAAAGTAGTCGCATACAGTGTATGTATGAACACTATTGTAAAGTTGAACATCTAAGCTCAAAATTTAGAAGTACAGTGCATTTGAGTAAGTAATTTGGCATAAAATTACGAGGATATCCTCTTTAATTTCACATTTACCAAAATATGTGGCTGTTCCTCCCCCAACAATTGTTTCTTCAGTAAATTTCACATACCGTTGTATTCAGAAATAGTAGTTTTTGCTTCCAGAATATACAAATACCGACACAACACTAATGCTTTCTAGCGGCCCTTTATATTCATTCTTGGTAGCGAACACATATCGCACCCTTACATTAGCAATTCATAACTAGAGGTGTGATAAATTATTATATATGAACATGTAGAGTTTAATATCACATCCTTTGATATCGATATACAATTTACATTTAATTTTAATGATTAGTTACTAGAATACAAAAGTAAGAAGTTGTTTAGATTAAGTTCCCATGCCTAAAAAGTAGACAATAGTTATGTAATATTCAAAGGTTGAAGGATTAAATTTTTTAGCCTTCGCTTCCTTTTCTCTTCTTCAATTCGCAACAATATTAATACGTTATCTATTTGTGCCTATTTTCCCTAGAAATAGACATTAAATCCTTTAGTAGCAAAACTCTTAGCTCTTATAGAATAAAACGGGTAAAATAATACTCCTGAATTTTCAAAAACTATAAGTATATAATTATATATTTAAACTTCAATTTCCTTGGTCGTGTTAATATTATAAAATTAAAATGAGATAAGCTACCATTAGTTTGACGTGTCCAGCCTAACAATAGCGTTCTGAATTAAGTAATAAAATTTAAGGGTGACTGAGTTAGTACAATTAACACTAAATTGTCAAAAAATTAATTATCTATAATAAAATTTTAAAAAAGGTTACTTAAAATATGTAATATTCCTTTTAAGGTCAGTGATTTAAATTTTGATAAATTGAAACGAAAATAACTAATCTAACAAAACTTCTTGGATTTAAAGGGGGGGGGGGGGG
>JAHWXV010687478.1:0-15115 GCA_024586415.1 Phrixothrix hirtus | reverse complement strand
TATATATATATATATATATATATATATATATATATATATAAAATATTCTTATCCTCCACTTCAGTATAGCTATTGACCACGAGGGACTTGATTAATTATACGAGTGTTGATGATCTCGGTCATTAGAGCGATTCATGTCACTAGGGTTCTATAATTCCGTAATTAGTAGGTAGAGGGATTACTAAAGTTATTCATAAAAGTGATAAACTACCTGCAATGTTAAACGTAACATTATTCAAGAAACATTTTGGCAAACCCTTTCAATTTTATTATTTTATTATATTTCTTTTGACAGACATTTATATAAAAATGAAAATAAAATGTATTTAGAAAAATCCTTGCAACTGTGGTATATCGTTGGAAATTAATGTTAATGAACATGAAAGGCACATTAATAATAGATATTTTGAAAAATCTAAAGTTTCTGAATATTGGCTTCAAACGGGTTATAATGTATTTTGTATCTTCAGAAAGTCTAACATGTTTAAAAGAAAACTTGGCGAGCAGCTTATAATACTATTTTGGGAGCTGTATCATTTATGTAGCAATACCAAGGAGATTTCTAATCGGAGGTGCGCCAGGTTCATCTAGCTAATAGAATTAGTATACGTGTAAATATTTGGAACATATACGTTCGCAGCTCCGATACTGTATAAACCTTGTGTAGCTGTTTAGTTGCTATTTATAGCTTTACTTACCCTGTTTATAGATTTTCTTTATGTAGACTTTCAAGCTTTTTACCTTGTTTTGGTAATAATATCTGGTGTATAAATTTACTTGTCGCACTGTATCTGTTTGTTTTGCAGTTTTAAACCATTCATTAATTCAGCTTTGTATGTTTATATTGCATGTATAGTTACTTGAATCTTTATTTAAGTATCCACTATGACTGTAAATTATATAGGGCAACGTAAAACAGCGTCATTCTAGATAAAAAGAAGAAGAAATATAGTAAAAGGGCGAAGGCTACCTTATGTGATCAAAAAAAGGTTGTCCAACTAGAACAGATTCCTCAGTGAAAGGGAGAAAAAGTTCTGGGAAGATTTAGGTCTTCATGAACGCTGAAAACAATTATTCAGTCTAAAAGGAAAAAGTAGCATGGCGAAAGAGGAAAATAAGTAATGCTAATGAGCGCCCTTATTTCTACACCAAAGTAGAGCCTATAAAAGAAGATAGGCATTTTATTGTACATCACGCATCTACTTAGTAGAGTACCTAAAAGGCAGCGTCAAAGCTAAATTTATAGCACTGGATTAAAAGAATAAATGTGGTTGATGGATTTATTAACTGCAAATTTTTGAATGCACACTGTCTTTTGTTACAATTTATAACTGCGTAAAATAAATGCACAAAATAATCAAAGCGGGTGTACCGTTGAGTATTAATAACCTTTATTTCATTTAAAGCGTTAATTAATGGACTGTAGCAAAATATGGCTGAATACAATGAAATTTCTGGGTAATAAAAATGTTAAATTATCGCTGTAAAAGAAAATTACTATTGAAAGGAAAACAATTCAAACTATAAAATTTCGTGCCTACGAACACGTAGGCCAATATAATGTATAACACTGTCACAAGCTAAACTGAAAATAACGCACGTGGAAATTAAAAATCACGTGTGTTAAGCCACGGCCGGCAAAGATATAGTGGAGCGAGGCGTGGTTCAGCTGTACTTACAAGGCTAAATACTGTTAAGTCAAGACAAATTCGGTAAAAGGTGAGTACCACTGTTCTCAAGTCGAAACTGTTTCCAGATAATGTTTGAGACACACCCTGTATATCAAGCTGTTGGTGACTTACCTTAGGAGTGGAGACACTCTAGTGGTACTGCAAATACGGGGTTAAGACTGAAAGAAATATACTATTTTTAAAAGTTCTCACTACTTATGATCACTCCTGTATGTTACGGAGTGCTCACCTTATTATAAAATCAGTAGTGAATTCCCCTTCCTTGTGGATAACAATTCCAGCTCTTAATTTAACAGTAATTGAACAAAACATGAACTGAGACTACCCTGGTAGCACAAATATCGGAGCCATATAGAAACGATATATAATTGACATCGTTCGTTGAGGTAAAAACCTATGTTGGTACCCTATGTGGTTACGATATCGAAACTACATCGACTATACATGAGTGTTTGGACGATATGGTTTTGTGTCGAACCTATGTTTTATAATAACACTGTTTCAGTATCGAAATTACTATACATATATAGTATCTACATTGATCCAATGTATTATAAACCACTAGAGCGATTGCGCATAAAACGATAAAAATGCCCAATAAAATACTTCAAAACACAATATCGCCATTATTTTTAAACATGTATTTTCACATGTGCGAATTATAATTATATAATCTTTCTTCATAAATATTAGCTAATGTACTCAATTAAATTACACAGTACACCTTTTTCTGTTATTTACATACAAAATTAGTTGTCATTGGCAAGGGATAGATTATAGTTTGTGTTTGGAAACATGCAGGGTTAACATTCACATTATAAGTAAGAAATTTAAACGTAAACTTGGGAAATAAAGTATTTGTTTAGAAACAATATACCGAAGATAATATATTGTATATTATTGTATCCGCTTCCAAAGTTTTCATTTCTTTAAACTTTTTTGAGATTTCAACAGAGCGGTATAATAGAGATATTATTCTTTTAAATTTACCGAAAGGTAAACCCTTATACCTACTTCGGAAATACCAAAAGGTTTATAAAAACAATATTAGGAAAGGTTAGCTCAGTTTACATAATTTGGATGTATTTTTAAATATATCTTCTAGAAATTCATGTAGTACGTGTTCTGTTAGCACGTTAAATATTGCTAAGTTAAAATTGACACGTTTTTAAATATTTTCTTGATATTGTTGTGCAAGTGTACGATCTTTTTCAATAAGGTACGATATCAATTTATTTAGCGTTCTGCATTTATTTTAAATTTTAATTTTGTATTAACATGTGTTAGTCAATAATAAAAATGTATAGCACTGAAAGGGTTAGAAAACAAGTACCTAAAGAACATTAATACAGTATTATCAAATCGTAAATATAAGCATAGGGAAGTAATGCCTATTCATATTTTATTTTAATTTATTAATGCATGACTATTTTCGTGATAATATAAAGATCACATCATTAGAAGCTAGAATTGTATAAACAATTGATTAAATAAATAAATTATAATTAAAACCATTTGGTTCGATTAATGTTGAACATAATATAAATATATAAAATACAAATATAATAAATAGTTTTAATTCTAACTTATTTAGTTACTTAATTTTTATAATAATAGGTTCTGATGATGTGAGCTTTATATGATTACGAAACTAGACAAGTCTTTTCATTTATCAATCTAAAACAAATGAAGGTGTATTATCTATGTAGGTAGAATTTTTATATCGAATATACCATGCAGCTTCTATATAGGATTATCAAAATAAAACAAGCTTATAATAATGCCATTTATTACATTTTTAAATGTAATATGTCGATTTTTAAGAGATGCCATTGATGCTAGGGTTTGTTTCAACGACAGCTATGCTATATCGGAACGACTCGGTTTCCCCACATAGGTTAGATGTCGTTTCCATAACTGATGCAGTGTGACAGTATGGTTTCTACACCGAATCCCCGTTTCATTTCTGGATAGTATCGATATCAATAAACTATATATTTTCGACACATCCTGTGCTAGGGTGTCAATATACCCTGTATATTGAAAGTGAAGCAAATTGTATATAAGAATTTGAAGTTTAATTAATGCGGCACAAGATTTAAAGTATGCTTTAATTCACATAAATTACTTAAAAATGACTACTAATTTTTTGCAACCCTGTATACCGTTACTGACAAAGCTTATGTCAAATACGTTTTAAATTTTAACGTAAGACAAATGTTTTCTTACTTTTTTACTGAATAACAAAATACCGTATCAGAATTAAATTGACTGGGCGCACACTGTATAGTTATGATGATAGGTAAAAGTGATGTTTAAAATAAATAAAAAAAATTATTGAGCACAAGATACATTATATTGTTCATAATTTACTTTTCATATGAACTCCAATTCAATTAAAATTGGAAGGTAAATCGACTATTCTTTAAAAATATTTGACAGCAATTTTGGACATTAGCCAGCGCAACCTGGTTTTATAGGTGAAATAATTGAGTTATTATTTATAGTTGAGATTGTTCGTGTACGATTGTCGGAAGCGGAAGCCGTTCCTTTTATTTTTCAGCATAACCTAAGGACCCAGCGGGTAGATACCAAAGGATCGTACTGCCTTTTTCTTGTCGATAAAAATATCCCAAAATATTTGGAAATTTCAATTCAACAACTCTACTGGATGAATTACTTCAAAAATTCGACAAGGACAGATTAAATTATCTAAAATAGAAAACACACGGCACTTCCGAACTAAAACCTTTTATTATATGCGACCTTTCGCACTTTTTCTTACTTCGGCTGCTGATTCAGAACAAAAATTGAACGCAACCTGTCCCACGAGAATTTCTTGCTTATGATGCGCTAACATTGGAGGGCGCCTCTATTCCTAATTTATTTATAATTGCTATTGTTGCCCCGTTGGTTACTTTACAAATTTTTGCACTTACGATATAATACATTACTTACTTATGCGCTCATCGTCGAGAATTTTCATATAAGCATACAACCTTTTCATCCCCCTTGAAACGCGTGTGAATTAAATGTTACCATTTGTTAAATCAATAAAGCTGACTTAAGTGTCTATGGAAATAAATGGAGTTCTGTATTTGTGCTGTATTTTTAAAATGTTTGATTTTATGCTTTATACGAAGTGCATTGAAATAGTTAAATATATTAGTCAATTAATTCCTTAGAAAAATTATGTTTTAACTGATTTTAAAATTAATTCTGATTTTAATTAAATCCTCTAAGTAAATACTGTATGTAGTAGTGCTTGCTTACTATTTAATATTTTATTTAGCGTATTTAACCAAAAAACAGCGAGAGCTGACAATACCTGCAATACAGATGAAGTGAAATTTAAATATCGATGCGAAGTATTTATTAAAGTCAAAAACGGAGGTATTTTAAATATTGGGAATAAAAATATTTTAATTTTTAAAGTGATTTAGGACAAATCTTCACAAGATTTAAATTCCTTCTTGTAATATTACCTTGTTCCAACAGAACTCAAAATTCCATGTGTGAATAAATATTACGACCTCAATTTTTTTTCCTAAGTTGCAACTAACAGTAGGAGGACCGTATTCCATTTAATGCGTAAAGGTTGAAATTAATAAAGTTAAAACAAGTTCAGTATTGCCTTTCTATACATTCAGTATTTTAAATCCAAATCTTAAACAATTAGTTGTTAACAATGTTTAAGTATAAATTCAGAAAATGGCCTAGATATCTTCCCAAAATTTGATTTATAGAGTAACGTCATTTGAATTGACTTTAACGTTTCCAAATTTATAATAAAATATTACATTATAATTAGCGTCATTTGATAATTAAAAGTGTACAGAAGCGTTATGTAAAAGTATATGATAATGTATCTCAAAGGTAGAAATTTTAAATAAAGTTATAATGGAAGCATTAAAGAAAGTAGAATATACACAACAAAATTTCGTTTATGTTATGTGCTAGAGGCCCTCGTATATGGAGCTAAATTGCATATGAATCAACATACTGGAGGTAACGCAGCTTCAAACGCGACGGTCGAGCCAAATAGTAACAGTTAGAGGTCTACGTTTCCAGGAGCAACTTATTTCTTCCAATCTGATCAATTATTTCCTCCCTGTTCCTTGACTGCAGAAGTCATACGAGTCCACAAGGTTGGTATGTCGCAGAAAACGCAGTGGATATTGAAAATTAGGCAATGAACCTAACGAAAGCGAGTATAAACAGCGGATTTTTTAACTCGGTATCATAGGAACGTTTATTGAAATGGAATAGCAATTGTGTAGCATACAATCGTTTAATTCAATAAAGGTTATCTGGTCTTAATACTACAGTTGTAAAGCTCAAGATATAGTCAAAACCCTTAACCGTGGCCCAATGCGCTTACTAAGCTCAAAACCGATAACTGTCAGAATAATGTGTTTAGATAACGCGAATAATTAATTACGACTTAACTAAATTTTTAAATCTATTAAAAATTAAATATTTACAGTTAAAATGAAAACCTAATTCAAAACAACAGTTCTTGTTTGCAAAAGTTCGCAGTAATGCTAAACACCGGCGTAACATGCGAAAGACCAAAATAAATAGAACAATTGTTAAAAATATCGTAAATGACGTGCAGGAGTTCTAAAACTAATTTAAACAAACTACAATTGTTGTAATAAGGAACGGAAAGTGATTCTTACTAGAAAAATAACACGAAGCATAAATGGACTGTGGCAATATATACATTAAAACGTTTTTTAGGAAATATCTACAACTTAAAAATTAATTATTCTAGTTTAAAACCCTTCCTCTAGAAGTTGTTTGCAATGACGTTAGTAATAGTTTTATTCAGACAAGATAGATTGCGTTGCTATTTAAGTTATTGCCAAAGCGCGTCGGTGTTAACTAGATTCACTCGGCGTGACGTTTTCTGTGCACCCACGCCCAAACTAGATTTGCTTCGTCAATATTGAATATGTGGGATATCTTTCAATAACCTCTTTTGGTGTCAGCATCCCTACCTTTTAACAGTGTATTTCAATCTTAGCTGTTTCTATAAAAGGTTTCGGTTGCAAATGACAAAAGGGTTTGCCGATGAAAGGGCCGGTATTGGACTGCCATAAGCTTCGATGTAATTGCAGTCTATAAACGACAAGCCAAAATTGATTCACTAAGAGCATAAGCACTTTATTGAATATCCTGCAATTTCGCGCGTTTTTTTCAATTTATTTCTTCTTGCAAACAAAAGTCTTAAATTTGCGCAACTTTACATGTATTTAAATTTTGAAAATTCTCTAAGAACAATGTTTAGGTCACTACAACCATGACTTTGGAGGCGTTCTTCTTTGCTAGCAGAAATTCGCGCTACTTTATACTCCACGATATTGCCTATATGTGCGATAAAACGGACAGTCGATATTTAACTTAATTAAAAAATTACCTAAAAATACGGCTATATAATTAAATTACATGTTTTAAACTTACGGGTTAATGTGCGTGCTATTTTTGGGCTCCGTTTGGTATAACATATTACAATTTTAAATTACACAGCTAAGGATAGACTAATAAAAAATTGAATAGGTTTCATTTTACAGCTATGAGCATTATCGAACTTTTACATAAAATATTACGGCTGACTCCTAATCTATTTGTAATACTAGAATTTTCAATTAGGTCTTTATGGATTAACTAATAGCATTATTAGCTTGTAAAAGAACCTTTGTTACATCGCAGTGTATGCACATATCAACTAACAACTCTCGCTTTCTAGTCAGACGACGCTATCAGCCGTACTGATCTTTAATATGAACTTTAGAAAACTGTACTAATTATTTTGTGTATAAATGCACATAAAAAGGGCTTCGGTAATTATATAACGATAATTAAGATCAGTACAAAATTTACATAATCACATATAGCATAAATATAAGTATTTACATGTCATTTATCCAGATTAAAAGATTCAGATTTGTATAACAATAATTTATCTAAAAATAAGTATTTACAATAGAATAAAGTCGGATATTTACATATTAATGAGACCAAAATTTAAACAACAGAAAATTAATTTAAAAATGAAAATTAATCAAAAAATCTGAAATTTATTTATATTAATTATGGGCATCGTTATAAATTTAGGTACATAACATTCAATAATGAGAACAAAAATTTAAACAATTCTTTAATTTAAGTAACATTCGCTTACATCTATTAAAAAAGGTTTTATTTTATAATTGCTTTACTTCGTTTGATGTTTTTCGGTTTATTGTCAATCTAACTGTGAAATTATGTTTGATAACGAGAGATATTTTGTTCGAAATGGTGCATTTTTTAAGTCTATTGGTTTAGACACTTCCGTTTCAGTTACTAAGCGAATTTAAAGCCTTTTGCAACATTTTAGGTTTTTGGTTTTTTGTTCTCTACTAATTAATTATTAGCTTTTACTTTAGCAGCATTTAATTCCATATTTATGTTTTGTTATCTATTAAATGTGCAAACAATGGACTACAGAAGATATTTAAGATTTAGGATAATTGTAATCTACTGGAAATCGAATCAAGAACCTCCATCTATTCGGGGTATGGCTTTACAGTTGAGTTATTCGAGTATTTTCATATTATGTTCAGAGTTTCATATATACTTGATGGTTTTTTGACGATCATTACCTTAAAATAAGGTTGATTTCACACTACTGTGACGATTCTAACCCGATATGTACCGGAGTGTAGTAATCAAGCGATTCTGAAGATGAACAATTTCAGAGAGCTGAGTGCGGCACTTGTATGACTAATAGCAGATTTTCAACATTACGATGTAATCAACTTCAAAATCAAGAATTTTACGTGTATTTAAAAATGTGTGTCAAATTTTACTACAATACTTCTCGAATAAAGCACGTTTTTCATTACTTGCGATGCCCTGCGGTTACATCATTTCGCTCGGTTGACTATGCCAACGAGTAAATAGCAGGGAGTTACCTACAATTAAATTATGTACATGTTTAGATGGCACATACTGTCACCCTTATTTTTTGATTTATTCAAAAATAAAGATTGCAAAGCAACAAAAAGCTATAATCGGCAATATTCACTGTTTATTAAATATTTTTGGAAGTACTTCGAAAATTTTTAATTTCATTCAATTATTCTACTTGCCTTTTACGATTTAATGTTAACACAGGATAAAAGAAACACCCTGTATATAAAAAATTATTTACTTTCCAGTAGAACTAGATTTTATTTAGAATTATGTAAGCAGTTTTTGCCATAAATCTATTCAGCTTTCTGTGTAAGAAATTTGCACATCTAATATTGGACTCACAAACCGTTATTTTAGGTACTAGGTGTTATAAAGAATTCTAATTAAACTGTACTAGAACATAAATTGAAATAAAATGGCCCGTATATCCTCAATTTGGTTTCTAGGAATAAATGAAAATCGATCATTTGTAGTTTACCACAATTCGGATACCCGTCACGTTTTCAACGGTAATTGAAATTGCAAACGAACATCTATTGTATGTACAATTTAAAATGTATGCGTACTATTTTATTTTAAAAATATACTTAAAGAGAGGTTCAAATTTAACTTGGAATCGTATTTATTAAATTTAAGCGAAGTAAATATTTTAACAAATACTTATAGATACTAATAAATTTTGATAATAATCGACTACTTTTGATTCTATTAATTATTATAATTTTAATTTCCACACTGAAGATAATTTACTTTTTTTTTATTTATTTGTGTATTGAAATGAGTGCATTATGAAACCCATTTCACTGGCATAATAGCCTTCTTTTTAAAACGGAATATATTATTTTAAAAGGCTGGTAACCTTATTAAACGTCAAAATTAAATACAAAATTGACAAACTTTCATATTCAAATGTCAAAATGTCAGAGTTACCAACTATCACAGAAGTCCCAAGTCAATTAGTTGTTAACACAATGCATTTTTCGTAAATTTTAATCAAATAAATAAATTATTATAAATATTCGTTTTTTAAAACGTTTTATCACACTTTTTCTTTAAAAAACTCGCCTCTTGGAGGCTTTTTTTCTAAACTCGAATCGTGTGATAAAAATTTCTCTTATGAAACTTGTTTTTGAGATAGTAGGTTTTATGTTATTTACCTATTGGTTGCATATATCTTATTCCCACTTCAAAATTCAATCGAACTAAATCCAAATAGGTTATGCTATTATCCATTTTTGCTATACCTACATTCTTTAAGGTAACGATATTTTACATTTAAGTGTATCTTAGAAAAATTACACAATAACTTTGTCAGAATAGGAAGTTCTTCTAGTTCATACAAAATGTTATCAAACATAGCTAACGCACAAGTAAGGTGATTGTCAAATTCGTGTTTAATCTCATATTCATATTATAAATTTTAAACGTTTTAAATTAGCAGTTAAGAAAAGTAGTTTTTGGAGGCAATTTTAATAGAAACAAATATCAAAACAAAAATATCTTCAGTGGCGTCCAAAACGTTAGTACCAAGATGATTTTATGAAAGGTGGAACTGGAGATGAAAAACATGATCTATCGCATTGATTCTATTTTATTTTTCAACATACTTGCATCGACCATCCAAATATACTACCTTGTAATGAACGACTTTGAGGTTGGCAAAATTTCGTTGCAACAGTAACTTCTTCGTTCAACTTAAACTTCACTGAGAAAAATCTTGAAGGTCACAGGGTACTAAATGATAAAGCAACGCCCTTTTATAGACATTCCGAGTCCTTCCTGAGTAATATCTGCTTTAATTTATCCAGAATGCAGAATGCAGAATGCTACACGGATTGATACTTAGACCCAAAAAATAATTTACATTACCTTCCTGGCCGACGGAAATGGCTTGGCTTCCTTTAGTGGAAGACTGCCATGGTACTCGCATTCTTGGGTCTTCCGTGGTGGCTATAAAGTATAATAATCAAGCCAAACTTCAGGGACCGTAAAATAATGATGGAAAAATCGACTTGTTGTTGTTAAAAAACTTCAAGTGGCTTTGATCAGAACGCAATAAGCGCAACTACCACCTTGCCAACAACTTGAATTAGATGTGCATATTAATTGATATGTCAGTTATTTCCTCGGTGTTCATCCTTCGGTCTCTCAAAATAATATCATACACTTGATTGACTATTTCTGTAGTTTTTATTTCCTGGACGTTCACCTTCTTTGAAGCCCAAAAACCACCTTCAAAACGTCATGCCTAACGACAACTGCTGCTTTTTGAGGAGAATATTGCGACCTACTGTATAATGCTTGTCGTATAAAATTTATTTAACAAAAATTGAATCACACCAGGAACGGCGAATTTAATCATTTTAAGGCTTCCTACTTATGCGTCCTCTATATATAGATATCTTCTAAATCAACCATTACAACACAACAAAGCTTCAACTATTGCTATAAAAGAGTAGAGGATCGTTAAAAATAGTCATTATTTATTCTCCTATAGGGCGATAGTAATCGAGTCTCAAATCATCCTCGTATCATCATAAGCTTCTTGTTCTAATACAATTTATTGGATTTATTGACCAAGGCATCCCGAAAATTATGATATTATTTACTTCTATTATGCGATTAATTTAAATCTTTCTGTTTTACACAATATTCACTATATTAAATTATTCTAACTATAGAATCCTGAATCTGTTAAAAAGTAACTGCTGCCTTTCTATAAATCACCACATTTAAAATGTTTGATACAGAATCAATGGTAATATTTTCCATCCAAATAAGTAATACAATAAAACTTCCTCCTTCTATTCGGCAACGCAATGTATTTCTCGTCATAAATTATTACAGCAGCGTACATTTCGTATCATTAACAGATTCGTTTTGCGAGTTAATTAATGCGAGTTTGCATTCTATTTAATCTACGAGGTAATATTAAGTAATTTGTTTGTCAAGTTTTCATTATGTTTTCTGTATTTGTATTAATTAGTGACCAACACAGACATATAAATTTATTTTATAGATTTAGTTCAATGTAATCAATTGTATTTAAACAACTACTTTAATAAATGAATATGATCAATAATATTGCGTGTTTATAATACTACTTACGCCGAGTTTCGTCATTATTTACAACACAAAGAAATCAAAGCTGAATATAAAATATTCAACAATGCTGTAAAATGCTAAAGCAAGTAGAAAACATATTACCTAATATTTAAAGAAATTAATCAGAGAAATCGCGAAAAGTAAAATTCTCGAATAGTTGGCAATTATTAGGTATTTATAGCGTTTCCGATTTATATGCACTGTACAGGTATAATGCATATTAGTTGCTTTCTATTTATAAAAACTTTGGTGTGACACAACACACGACTTTCTCATACGGACATAGATATATAAATATGCAAATGTTCACAAATAATTAAAATATTATTTACGTTTATTTTGGGAATGATAATTGTAACGGTTACCCATCCGGGTTACTCAACACGTACAACCCTGCTTAACTCCAGAGGCTTTCTCTGCTAACTTGCTCCAACCTCTAAGTTCACGTTAAGAACATAACAAACGTAGCAAATTTCAAAAAAATTGTTAAAAAAGTTTTCGAAAAAATCGCAAAAAACTTAAATATCGCAAGAATAAAGTGGCACTTCCGGTCATTTGATTTTAACTAAATTCTTGTTGTCTCATGTACAGAAGATATAAAACAAATGTAGACTTTGATTTTCTTATAATGATTACCTTTTGCATTAGTTGTTTACAACTAATACTCCAAGTACTTGCGATTACTCGATTTTCAAAAATTTATTAGAAGAACTCCTTGGTTAATATACTAAGAAATATGGAAAGTTTTAAAAAAATCGTAACAGCCGATTTCAAGAAAACCGTGAAAATGGAAAATTCGAAAAATATCTAAAAATGATAGAAATAAAGTGGTACTTCCGGTTATTAGATGTTAACCAAATTTTGATTTTGCAGGAAAAAGCTTGTACGATTCCAAATAAAAGCTTTCATTTAGTTGGGGTATTTAGTTTCATAGTTATCGTATTCAGAGTTAATAGTGAAATTATTTCCGTTTACTCAATTTACAGAAAATTTTCTGAGTAACCACCTAGATTACATAAAACAATCGTAAAATCTTAATAAATACAATAAATTTTAAAAAAATCGTTACAGCCAATTTCGAGAAAATCTCGAAAAACCAAAAATTCAGAAAATATCTAAAATTGACAGAAATTAGATGGTTCTTCCGGTTATTCGATTTTAACCAAATTCTTGATTTAGCACACTAAGATTATTGCGACCTTAAATATAAATTTTTATTTATCTAGGGATTTTAGTTTCATAGTTATTTTATTCAGACGTAACAGCGAAAGTACTTCCGGTTACTCAACTTACGGTAAATTTTATAAAAAATATTCTAGATTACACGAAAGGGCATTAAATTTCTAAAAAATATAGTAAATTTAAAAAAAATCGTTATAGCTGATTTCGGAAAAATCTCAACCAACCAAAAAATGATAGGAGTAAAGTGGCACTTCTGGTTTTTCGACTTCAGTGAAATTGTCGCAGTCGCGTTCGATACTGAATAGGAACTCAAATATAAAATTTTGTTTTTCTAGGACTTGGTTTTCGGAATATCTTGTTCACAAACACACATACGCGCGCGTGCACGCACACGCACGCGCGCACTGGCACGCGAACGCGCCCGCGCACGCACACTCGCACACGTACACGCGCTTGAACATGCACATGCACACACTCACGCATATGCACAAAGCCACGCGCGCGCGCACACACACACATAGCAATTTACAAAAACATGGTTTTCGTATTCAGGAGGTAATAGAAAGTGAAAATAGGAAAACTAGGAAAGCTAGAACATATTGTACCTTTTTTCTAAAAGGAAAACGGCTGATGTGCACTGCATTGACGTTATGCAGCAAATCTGAAACGTTATTAGCTTCCCCAGTGCTCCAAGTAAGTAAATACCATATGACAATAAATAAGCAGTTTTAAAATTAAAACTTTCATCACGTATGAGATGCCAGCAGCAGCCACTATAATTCTTTCTACAGTTAAGCCGGTGAACCAGGAACATTTGAAAGCTTTATTAATTTCGGTTATTCGTATGAGCGTGCTGGGGTTTTTGAAATATTGACAGTTATTCAATGCCAACACGGGAAAGTGGTCCGGTTCACAACACGCTTTCTGCTTAAAAACATTTTACATAAATGATAACCCAGCGAAAGCGGAACAACTGATATTTCACAATCATTTCAATATTCTGCGAGATGGGTAGGTGCCCACTGTTCATGCAATTAATGTATGGATTTGTGATTTTTCAGAAATAGGGCCTACATTATATTTAAACTGTAAAGGTTCAGTAGAAACTGTTAGAACGCCAGAGTTCGAACTCCCGCAGCGAACAGTCCCAAACGTTCTGCCGTTAAACATGCATTAGCATTGAAAATTAGCCTAGCATCAGTACGTCGGATTTTGCATGAAGACCTAAATTTTCACCCATATAAAATTCAAGTTACCCAAGAATTAAAAGAAACCGATTCCTTGAAGTACATATCATATTGCAGAATATTGAAGGTGATTTTCACCTGAATGGGTACGTAAACAAACAGAATATCAGTTACATGAGAATCCGTTGTACATTTCAAAGGTCGCAGCACTGTGGTGTGTAGTTTCATCGTCTGGCATCATTGGACATTTCTTTTTTATTTACGATAGGGGAAACGCCACAACTGCTAATCAATAGTGTTATACAATCTTGTTCTAAACATGTTTCCCACAACAATTAGTTCGATTTTCCGAAATAACGTGGTTTTATCAAGACGGGACTACAAGTCATATTGCGCGTGTGTCATAGGTAGCTTTACAATAACCTTTCCCGGTTGCCCGCCTGGATCTCCAGATTAATCAATGTGCGACTTTTTCTTTGGGGTTTTCCGAAGAGTGTTGACTTCGTTACACTGGCCATGTTGCGACCAGTTATGGAAAATTTTAAATTACGACTTCAAGAATTTTTAGATAGCAATGATTCACACTTATTGGGTGTTGTTTTTAAAGCCTAAAATAGAAAAACAAACATAAGTTTAAATGAGTTTTGTTACATAAACGGCATACCATACTTGACAGAAAACTGTAAGTATATGCACATTGAAATTACAATTAAAAAGATATAGTTGTGTTAAATAATCCCCCTTCCCTGGCGAATCCCATATAAATGTTTATCTACGTATCATCAACCAAAAGCGGTAAGTATTGTAGTATAAACGATCTTAAAAATAAAGAAAATATTTTTCCTAGCCCGTATTTATAATCGCTTATAGGTAAAAGAAAGAAATAATGGGCCTACCATTCAGTTGAACGGATGAGGTGTAACAGCGCTTGAAATTTATAAATTGTAAAATCGAATTTATTTAAAGCATCCTATATATATATATATATAT
>JAHWXV010687462.1:0-19983 GCA_024586415.1 Phrixothrix hirtus | reverse complement strand
GTGGGGGGGGGGGGTATGCTCCATCTAGTTGAAAATGAAGTTGTTGAATGTTTTCGAATTCATACAGCTGAGGAAAGCAATAGTTAATTAACACATCGAGATACACGATTCCATTAATTGTCTTTTCTGCAAAGAAGAAAGGCTCTATTACAGGACTTTTCGTCACACCACACCAAACATTCACTTTAGGCGAGTCGTATCGTTTCTCAAAAATTTCATGGGGATTTTCAGATCCCCATATGCGTGAATTGTATCTGTAGCACACCCATTGATATGGAATTTAGCTTCGTCTGTAAAAATTATATCATCTAGAAATGATTGGTTTTCATCAATCTTGTTCAACATTTCAACAGTGAAATTGAAACGTTTTACACTACCATCAGGTTTCAATTCCTGCAATAGCTGGATTTTATATGCGTGTAATTTCAGTCTTTTGTGTAAAATTTTGTGAACTGTTGTTTTGGAATACCTAACTCTAGGCTTTGTTGAGGT
Source organism: Phrixothrix hirtus (assembly GCA_024586415.1). NCBI lineage: Eukaryota > Metazoa > Arthropoda > Insecta > Coleoptera > Phengodidae > Phrixothrix > Phrixothrix hirtus. The sequence continues at coordinate 19,491 of JAHWXV010687462.1, read as the reverse complement.
ATGGACTTCTTAGGACTTCTGAGTGCAGATTGTCTAATTAGTTCAACCGTTGCATCCGATACTCTTGGTCTACCAGTTGATTTCTGCTTCAGAACTGATCCAGTTTCTTCGAGTTATTTGTACCAACGTCGTATATTATTTTCGTGAGGTAGATCTTTTCTGTATTCCTCGTCAAAATCCACGTTGAACTGAAATTACGGACTTCAGTTTAGCCAGCAACAAAACACACTTTACTTTTTCTTTATCAGAAAACGTAGTTACGCATAGCCGCTAACCGAACTAACCAAACTAACCTAACCTAACCAAACTTTTGGGTTGGAGGTTAACAGGGATACCACTACAACACCTCAAAATTTCCCTACTGTCTTCGTATGAATTATTAAAACCCCACCATTCTTTTATGGTAACCTTGTATTTTAGTACACGATTATTGACGAACTTATACTGCAATAAACCCGGGTGTAGGAATTGATACAGGCTGCATCATTCATATCGGCAACATAATATTAATTCTTTTCGGTATTCTTGGTTCCAACGTATGCAATCACTTGCACATTAAAAATCCATAGTTTTTTGGGCTGACTATACAAAAATAATATGTGATCAGCATTTAACTGCTAATAATTAATTTAAAATTAATTCAACCACGATTTTTTCAGCAAATAAGGAGTGTATTATTATAAGGATTTCATATAAAATTTAGCAACTTTATCATAAATTTGACATCGACATCTGTTGATAATAGTACTTTTAATAGTTAGCATTGTAAAGTTTAATATTTTCCGATATAGAAGAAAATATTCTTAAACAAAATTTGTAAGTAAATTTATTAGGGTAAATTTAAAAATTATTTTTATATACAAAGTATGTCCCAAAAATATATTGTATTGAAGTTATATTTTATTAAATAAACATCATGTATATTCTACACATTTTAAATTCTACTTATTTTCTAGTTCTAACGATATGGGGATATATATGTATATATGGTTTTTTTAAAAGCTGTGATCAATTTTATATAAAATTCTTGCTGAGCTTAATGTCCTGTATATTTTGCATTATCAATAAAAAGACATATTTACTGAATTAAAAAATTTAGAAGCTTGAAATAACGAAATCTTATGCATTTTTTCATTGCCTTATTAGTTATATACGGGATACCTGAGAAAACAATTAGTTTAATTACAACATCCTTTATATTCTGCCAAATATGCTGACACAACTAAGGATTATTTATACAATACCGTACACAGAAAAATAAAAATTGAAAATTTTAAAATTATAATTAATAAATCAATTCAATATAAATTAGATGTTGCGACACCTTGGAAATTTTCCAGTATAAATTAAGAAAAAATGTCAAGCTAAATGTTTTAAAACGTTATTCATAGCCAATAGTTGTGTAGTGATCTGTTTTCTTCGGTTTTGCAACATACTGTGTATATAAGATGGTTTAGTTTATATGTATAGTATGTAACGTTACATCGTTACATACATTACATACATTAGTAACTTAATTCCTTTCAGTTTATTTAAATTAACAATAAAATTTCATCATTTATTCATTTATATTTGGTTGTAGTATTTTTCAGAAAAGTGGCAACATTCGTTTTCAAGAATAAAAGTGGCGACGTTGTGAATTTACCAACATATTTGGCTAATGCGCATGTCAATCTTTTGTAGAGATTTGTGAACGCTTTCGAGTCTTTGTCTTTTTCCGGAGCCTTTGCAATAAACGTGTTGTATTAATAGTTTGTTTAAAATATGGTGTAATAAAGTAAATTTAAAATAAAGATGTATAAAAATGAAATTACTTATAATCGTTTTCATTAAAATGAAAATAATTATATAGATTTAAAAAGATTTCTTATGATTAATAATAACACAATATCATTGCAAATGTTCGAAATTCGACCGTTTTTCTTTGGTAATTATAACTTAGTTAATTTTTCATTGTTCCTTTAGTTTGTTTTAATAAGGAAGAATTGTCTTATTTCGAGGAAGCAATTACAATCTGCACTTAAAGATTGATACAGGTTTAAATCAATGTCGGTTCTTCAGCACGGGGTGAAAAGTTTTAAGCCATCTGTTATCTCGAAGTATTGTGTGAAGGTCAAGTATCTGTAATTAATAAGGGTAAATTATTTTACTTTTTAAGCACGGCATTATAGTTTAATTCAATCTGTAACCATAAAAATTAGGAAGAACATTCGACCTTGTTCTTTGAAATAATAAGGTTAAATTATTTATACTAATAGTATATATCAATTTTTAAAAGAAATACTAATTTATATTACTAAATCTAAATTACATTTCTTTCTTTGTGATTAATTAACTAAATACATTTATTTTTTTTTTGGTATAAATAATTTGTAACTTCAAAAAAAAGTCTGAACCTTATTGATAATAAAGTTCCTTGTATATTTTACGTAACTTAATTTTTAGTTTCATATTGGACATATTCCTTTGTATGTGTATTTTGCAACAGTCTGCGCCTGCCCTTCCTTGTTCGAACAACAAAGTGTGAACCAAATTCCACCGTGAAGTCCAAATGGAGAGATGGTAAAATTACACAAGGAAATCAATAATCGAAACTCTGACTATGTATTTATTTGAATTCTTTATCTCATTTCATATAAAATATTGTTATTAATTTGTTTCTTTAAATAATTTTATTATTAATTAAATTTTGATTACGACCTATTTGTTTACTTTCCAATGTGCATATTTATTATCCCTAGAAACAAATAGTATCCAACGGTCACTATTTTCACTACATAATTCTTTTCTATCTAACGGAATCCACCATCTGGCGCCCTTAAGCTATAAACCGTTGAATGCTATTTAAGGGCAGATCTACTTCTGTAGAGCCTCAAAGCTAGCTGGCGTAACTAATATCCAGTTATAAGAACGGGGTACAAGGCTACAAGTAATTCAATTGGGTATTGCGGATTTCTTAAATAGCTACATAAGGCTTAGGAAAATAATCAGTTTAATTTTAATACAATATACATTCTATTAATTACCGGGAACGTGACTGAATTAGTTGTGTAAGGGATTTTGGGATAATATGTAAAAGCCCGTTCGGGTGGCGTGAGATGCGTGTGGCCAATCAAAAGGCAGAATGGAGGTCAACATATAGGAAGGGACGCCATGACTTTACACCCCGCAAGAATTAGTTGGGGTTGAGGACCGTGCTTGAATACACACGAGAAGGTGCGTTCAGTTTTGGTTTTTTTGGAAAGGTACCCGAAACCTTTATGGAAGAGCATTTTTAAGAAGTTAGTTTGGGTGTGAGTTGCGTTGGAATACGCCTCAAGAAGGTGAATTTTTTGGTAATTAGCAAAAGGCACGCGTTGTGAATTGCGTAATATAAAAACTTTTGCTACACATTTTTAATAAAGACGACATCGGGAAAAAGTAAAATTTAATTAGCAAAAAGCACGCCCTGTGAATTGTGTGATACAAAAACTTTTATTGCGCAATTTTTGATAAGATTCATCATTGGAACTATATTGTATTGTAAAGGTGTATGCGAGTGAAGGACAGAAGTTGAACAAGGATACATCCAAGGGCAGTCCACCTCAAATAATAAGGCTTTATGCAACTAGCAGTACCGGGTCTAGGGAAGACGACGGTCAGTATCGGCTAAGAAAAAAATTGGGAAAAGGACAAGTGAAACAAACAATTTTAATTTGTGTTCGAACTCATAGCAATTCGTGGTTCAATTGAAACCGAGTGTGTTTTGTTTGTCATTTTTTTGGCGATACTTTGCATACTCGTTTAGACGATAATTGTGTGAGGACGTACGTTATAAAAGGGGCCTCTTCTAACGTCTGGAAGCTAAAGATAATTTTCCGGAAGAAAAAATTGATGGTTTGCATGTACGAAATTATTTTTTTGATTGATCGCGGTTCACGTGAATGTTGTACGGGGTATGCAACTAGTAGTACCGGATACGTCCCGAAAATTATCTTGGAAAATTGTTGTGATTTTGTACTGAATAATTTATACATGTATTCTTCACTTGAAAGAACTATCTTTACGATACACAAACATGATTATGGTTGTGATATGCATTATATAAACCACAGATTTTACAATTTTTTAAATAGACCAAGATGTGGTAGTACAAGCTAGTTATTTAATTATTATTGCCTAATATTTTCTGCGGCTTCCTAGGGTATCGGCCTTGGCAATTGAATCCTTTTGGTCGGTTCTGTTGATTCATCAGAAACTGAGCGTAAATAGTAGTGTCTTAAACCGTGGGACCTTGAGACGTAAGCAGCCGCATGACTTTCCGTCGTAGCACAGCAGAGGTTACTAATATAAATGAGCTCAATCAACAAACTTTATTGCTAACAGGTTTCTTGGTCAAAAAGAGCTGTTACAATATTACGATAAAAACATCTGGTGTGAGACACACGACTTTCTCTTACACATTTTAAATGTAATTTGAATTTATTGACGTTAGCTACTCTCCTATATATCTAAATTGTAAACTAAAATTAATTTAAAAGCATAAATAATTCATTCATTTATAGCCCGTTATTGTTCATTATTTTATAGCTTTTATCATGTTCTGTTAATAAAATTGGTGTTTCTATTTTACCACATATTTTGTGCACTAGGAGCTTTCTTGCACATGCAAAATAAGTATATCGGGTTTCCTATTTTCTTTATTATCTAATTTCACTGCATAAATCGTTAACGACCCTAGAAGACTACTTGCTCGTGCTTCAGTTAACCATGGTAGAACCTTATCGGACCTACGATTTTTTGGTTATCTTTACATGGTGTAACCATAGATGGCTCTGTTATTAATTTTCGTAGACACTCACACAGGTTTATGTGTTTAAAAGAAAGCTTGCATTTTGAATCAGTGTGATCAACCACCCCGCACTGAGGAGCCCTACACAGTGCGAAACCATTCGTCTGTAGTTGGTGTGTCACGCTGATTGAATGTGCAGATTTTTATATATATCTTTTGGTGAGAAGCCTTATAATTGTTCATTTTGTTTTATCCGATGACAGTTTCATGGCTTTAGTACTTGTGCAGAATTAATTTTAAAATTCGTGCCGTTTAGGAGAAATCTTCTTCTTTATTTTATTTATATAAGTTTGTTTGCAAACGTCTACAAATTCCGTATTTTAAAGTGTAGCTATTACTCCTGTATTAATAACTTTTACTTAAATTGATTATCATGAGCATTAACTTTTACTTACAAGCACGAGGTAAGTTTGTCACATTTCCTACGAATCTATGAATTAGATTGTTTTATTTAGTTATGTAAGCACTTGCTTGCGCTTCTGTTAGCCGAAATGAAACCTTATCTGGTTTGAGATCTAGTTCGTCGCTTTATGAGTTACAAACTTGATTTTTAACTGAATTATCAACTGAACAAGCAAATGATAATCAGCAAGAGACATTTTGGGAATGTTGGATGGATGTAAAAAATCTTCTATTTGCATTACTGAAGCTAATCGTTTGTTGTTTCAAGTATGTAGTTTTACATTGCCGTGCAACGACCCGAATTATTTTGCCAATCTGCCTACTTATTACTTGTTAATAAATGACTTGATAGAGTCTTTAGAGAGTTTTATAATAAATTTCGGTATTTTTAGTCTTGCGGCACCAGATATTTGTAAAGAGTGGGACAGGGAAGTATCCCTAACTTTGAAGGTAAATAAAAACATAACAAAAAATATTAGAACAAAACTTTATTGTAGCATCAGGAGGACACAACTGGAAGTTAATTTTATTTAGTTTTAAACAATTTATCATTTAAGTGATGTCCGTCATTGTCAATGCCCTGATGTAGCCGGGTTCGGAAGTTCTTCATAACTCTGCGAAGCATCTGTTGCGGCATGCGGCCAACTTCAAGGCGTATTGCATGCTTTAAGGCTTCTACAGCCCTATTTAAACATCGCACTTTTGAGGTAGACCCATCAAAAGTAGTCGCACGGAGTTAAATTTGGCGAGCGCGCGGGCCATGCAGTGCCACCGTACCCAGAGATCAGGAGACCGGTAAACCGTTCCCTCAAAACAGCCATTAAATTTCTAGCAATGTGGGCCATGGCACCATCCTGCTGAAACCACTCTTGTCCCAAGTTGAAGTTGGGGTTCAAGAAATTGTGTATCATGATTACATACCACTCAGAATTTACGGTAACAGCACAATTGTTCTCTTCAAAGAAATAATGCCCAATGATGCCTTCACTGCTGAGTGCACACCAAACTGTCACTTTCTCATTATGTAGAGGCCTCTCGTGAATTGCCCTAGGGTTTTCACCATTCCAATAACGTATATTCTACTTATTAACACTTCCAGAAATGTGGAAGTGCGCCTCGTCACTAAACAAAACACGTGCATCTGGTTTCAATCAAAGTTTCAAATACCTGTACTCGATTTTGTCAGTCCCGCTGTGACAGTTATTGAGCAATTACCATCTTGTATGGATGGAAGTGCAGCACTTCGTGGAGTATGGTTAGATAGCGCCAGGGCGGATGCATGCTTGCGAGCAGAACTGTAATGGGACTGCAAAATCAATCTTCTTACACGGTGACTATTTTCTGGAGTTCGAACTGTCCGCTGAGACCCAACTCTTTTTTTCACAACACTACCACATGCATGGAAGTTTTCCGCCCATAACAAAATGTATTTTCGGTCAGAAGCATCATTTCTCGCTGGAATTTGATAACGAATACGCAGCGCACGCTGCACTGCAACGATAGACTAGCTTTGGATAAAATGCGTCTCGATGGCAGAAGCGCGTTACTCGTTCGACCAAGGCATATCTACAACTAATGATAGCACTAATGGAAACTTCCAAGTACACAGCGTCAATAGAACCTACCACCACTCCTTCTTCACGTCCCCTCCATTCACAACGCCATCTTGAAAGTAAGGATACTTCCCTGCCCCACCCTGTATACCAAAGATTGGTTGTTATAGTGCTTTATAAACCAGCTATTCACATATCCTATTATTTCGTCGTTCGAAGAAATTTTACGGTTTTTCAAAAATGTTTCATTTTAGGGAACAGACAACAGTTCGACGCCGCCAGATATCACGAGTTAAGAGGGAGAATGCTCAATAAGTTCGAACATTAAATCATTGTAATACACGACTTATATGCAGATACATTATCCTGCTTAAACAGGACACCTTCGTTGCATTTTGCGTGTCTTGTTTCCTTAGTTCTTTTCAGAAAGGTAGTTAATAAAGGAGAGTAGTTTTCTCCAGTTATCGTTTTGCCTTTCTCTAGGTAATCAACCATCAACCAGGATTCCAAAAACCTGAAACAGAAACCTTTCCAGTACGTCTATACACACAAAAATGTTTATCCTTTGGACAACCAGGTGCCTACATTTCATCGAGTGTTGTTTCATCTCTGGGTTATAGAAATGTAGCCAGATTTCAAAATGAGCGCACATGAAGTGCGACGCTACCATTCTTGATCATCTTTGATCCACGTTCAAACATATGGGAAGGTAATCTGTAGAAATTGTTTACATATCTAGATGGAAATGTGTTATGTGATGTATACGTTTGTGTTAAATCTCTAGTATCTTCGATACATATTTTATCTCAATTCAACGATCTGATAATGTCATGTTGTGAACTACATAAAAATTTTCTGAAGTAACTCGGGTTGCCAGGTTTTTTGTTATCTTCGACTGAAGATATACCTCTCTTGAAAGATGCAATCAAATTTTGTACGGCTGCAAACGAAAGGCAAAGATCATTAACAAGGGAACCTCACCAAATGCGAATTCCTCATTTTTTTACTTTGCACGCATATACTATAGAGAAAATAATTGAGAAGTAGTTTCTTTGTCTGTGACAAAATTTATTTAAGGGGTGAAATCGTGAAATCAAAATTGGAGTGAAAATTCATTTTTTCGAAATATTTCGAAAACGAGGGCAGATAGAAAAAACATTTCAATAAGAGCTATCACTTATTTTTCAAGATATGTCTATTAATGTATATATTATCCCAGTGGCGTACCAAATTGAGGTATATTAGCATACAATTGGGGGTAAGATGCCTCATACATTCAATATATACCATCGAATGGAAAATCTGATACATATTCGAATAGTACGTTAATAAATCCAAGTTTAATGTTTTTTATGACCTTGTAGCCCCATGTATAATCACTGTACAAATTGGAGTGGATACACGAATTCGTAAAATATCATAAAACGAGTAGAATTTGCAACATTTAAACTAACTGAAATCTAGAAACCATAGTTGTGCTTAATATTAGTGGTAATAACTATTTACGAGGAGTGCTGCAATTGTTTCGAAAATGGGTATAAAAACGCAATGAAAATACAGTAATATTGCTTCTATTGTTTTTCAAATTATTCTACCGTAAAATTAATACACTTTTGCATGTGTTTGAACCAGTTGTTGAAGCACTTTTTCCATTCGGAAGATGGTATAGCAGAAAGTGAGTTTTGTATGCTTTCACAGAACCTTCAAGTGCTGAAAAACGGGTTTTACGGATTTAGTTTTGACAACCGGGAATAAAAAAATCATTTGAACTTAAATGCGGACTGTATGGAAAATGAGTCATTAATTCTACCTTTTGTCGCTTCAAATAACTGACAGTTGTGATGCTGTGTGTGACGATGCATTGTTATGGTGCAAGATGATCCGACGTTTTACACTAGTTTTTTTGATTTCATTGATGACTTCCGGTAAGCAAATGCTTATATACCAATTAGCATTAACTATGCGACGATCTTCTAAAGCGACGGTAGCAACGTAGCCAGTAACACTGAAAACTGTTGCGACCATTTTCTTTGAAACACTTCGTGAACGGACAACTTTTGTTGGATTCAAATCATCTTGAAATACCAAAGCGCGACTGTTGCTTTGTTTCTGGCTCATATGATTAAATCCAAGTTTCGTCACCCGTAATGATGTTATAAACCAAATTTGAAACACCACGGTTAAATTTTTTTCAGCATTTCCTTGCTCCATTGACTACGAGCCAATCTTTAGGCCTCCGTCAAATTGCATGGAATCCACCGGGCACATATTTTCACATCTAAATGGTTATGCAAAATCGTTGATATTTGTTTCAAGTCAATACCAAATATCGATTCTATTTCACGGTAAGTCACATGCCGATTCATCACAATCATCTCACGCACAGCATCATTTTCTTAAAACAACACCAGTTCGCGGACGACCTTCGCGAAATACGTCACCGAGACTACTGCGACGAAATTTCAATTCTGAAAACCAGCGCTAAATTGTTGTTTTAGATGCTGCATCATTACCAAAAGCTGAAACAATACGATCCATACATTGTTATTGAGTTTTAAAATCATAAAAGGTCGTAGCACGAAAATGTTCGCGATTTAATTCCATTTCAGTTGATATTTGTTTATTTTACTCTTAAATATAAACGTTACCAAACGACGTTTTATTCAACTGTCAATGCTACATAACCTAAAAGGTGTCAAAGTTTACTATGGTTCTCTAACGACGGAAGTACTCGATTCCCGAAACTTATGCAGCAGCCCTCGTATAGTGGCCACTTTGAGGGTTATGCGAAAGATAAAATAAACAAGAGACATTGCAAATCTTTCTTCTATGGAAATATCCGCAAATGTGAACCGTACGTTATTATTATTATGCTGCACATGGTTGTCAGAAAAAGATGGAGAAAGCTCTTAATGTTAATAGATATCTTTGCTTACGATAAAAACTAATTAGCAGACTACATATTAGGGGTTGCAATTTTTACAATAGTGATAATCTTCAAAGAGACTTTTTACACGAACCACATCTAACCATAACTATTTGCTTTTTTGCTTGGAGACACTAACTGTATATAAGTTAAAGAAGCTTAATTTTACATTTTTGTGGTGTAATAATTCGTTAGAAAAGCTCGATAAAAGAACTAAAGTGAGCTTTGTTTCACCTTCATGAAATATTATTTGAGCGATGAATATGCAAGTTTAACAAAAACATGAGTTTCATAAAACAGAGAAACTTGAACTCTACAATGGAAAAATAACATTTGTAAGAAATCTCAGTCTCCAAGAACGCCAAAAGATATAATACGTACCTAATACAACTAAAAATATTAGTGATTAATAACACCATTGTATTAGGGGATTTACATCTACCTTAAATCGATGCACAACGGCTAACTGCGCTGGAGAAGGGGCGGGTAGATAGTAGTTGTGATTGGTAGTAAATACCTCAAAGTCAGATAACTTCTGAAATTGAGCACCATGTCAACAGAAATCCCATTTTACTTGATTTGCAGTGTCTGGTTGTAGAAAATCCTCTCACCGCTGGATGAGAAACAATTTAAGATATGGCATGTACCTAGATTTAATTTCAGATGTTTCGTCTTACACTGAGATTCTTAGGTGCCTATATATTTCTGTAGACCGATTATAATTACGTAAGGTAATTACACTTACAAACATGCTGTACATTTTACTAAACTAGATATTATATATTGTTAGTCCCTCGTAATTAACATATACGAGGTAGGACGATTAAGTAATGACACTGATTTTTTTTTCAAGATATGGCAATCCTGCAGTTTGCGCAGGTGCTGCATCTTTGACCTTGATCTCTAAGCTACTTCTAGTCCAAGCGGCACATTGATGCGGCCGCTCAGTCATGAGTTGTGCTGTAATAAGGGAACATGTCTCTCGTTACAGAAATGGAGTCGCGAAATATTTCGCAACGGTATGCCATTTGGATTTGTGTTAAATTGGGTGAGAATGCGACAACAACTTACGGTAAGCCTCAGAAGGCTTTTGGAAAAGAGGTTATGTCAAGGGCTCAAGTTTTTCATTGGCATAAAATGTTTTATGAAGGCAGAACGAACATTGAAGATGAAGACCGCAGTGGACGACCATCAATCTCACGAACTGATGTCAACATGGACAGGGTGCGTGAAATCGTACGATCTGATCGAAGATTATCCGTTAAAATGAAGGCACAAGAATTCAATATCAACCGGGAAACTTCGTCAAATACTAATTCAAAATCTTGGTATGAGAAAAATTTGTGCAAAGATGGTCCCCAAAAATCTTACAGACCAACAGCGAGAAACACGGAAAAATGTGGCAGTCGATTTGTTAGAGCAAATGAAAATCAATCCAAATTTATTGAGGCGAATTATCACTGGTGATGAAAGTTGGTTCGACCAGTACGATTCAGAAACAAACCGTTAAAGTTCGCAATGGTGTTTAAAAGGATCACCCATACCAGAAAAAGCTCGCATGTCAAAATCAAAAGTAAAATACATCCTTGTGTGCTTCGTAAAAAGTGGGTGCCTCCTGTTCAAACAATTAACCAATATTTCTACAAAGAAATTGTAGAAAGACTTCGAAAATGAGTTCTCCATGTACGTGCTGACACTGCTGATAATTGCATTCTTCATCACGATAATGCTACATCCCATACTATACTGTCTGTGTAGAAATGTTTAACCTCAAAACGCATTTCAGTACTACCACAGCCACCTTATTCACTCGCTATCGCTCCGTGTGACTGTTTTCTATTTCCAAGAGTTAAAGTGATGGTCAAGGGACACAATTTTCAAACAACAGAGATGTCTAAAAAGCTATGACGAGGGTCTTGGAGGAAGTTCCAAAAGAAGACTTCCAGAAATGCTACCAACAGTGGCAGAAGCGCCGGAGAAAGTATTTGCAAGCAGAAGGGAACTACTTTGAAGGAGATTACACTATAGATGACTAAAAACATAGGTGATATTTTTTTCACATTAGTCTCATTACTTAATTGTCGCACCTCGTAAAAAAATTACTGAGTTCTCACATTAGAAAATTGAAATAAGCTATCACCTACTCCAAATTTCTAAAACGTTACTTTAAGTAGAAATTACCTAACTGTATTTCTAAGTTGAAACCGTAGTAGTTCTCAGATTATAAAATAAAAATTTGGTGAAGTGTAAAAAGTGCACCGCATAAAAAAAACGTGGGTTTGGATACATAACTCAAAGTGCAAAGAATTTAAAAATCGAAGGGACTAAGTTCAAATTGTATATTAACACGGAAAGGTCTTACAAACAGTAAATCCATAAATCAAGAAATTTTCTAGAAATGAGGCTGTCCATATACTTTACTAATCAAAGCTGTAAAACATCAGAACGTTACGAAAGGACGCAAATATCTAACGGAACCTCAAACGGTTTTCCAACAAGGCACGCACGCCGTTTTTTTGAACTTTAAGAGCCTTTCATTGGTAAATCCAGCAGTATGAAGGGAATTCTAAAAGAATTATAGAAGTCGTAAGTTACAAACAAAAATTCATCTTATTTATGTAGCTCTAAGGTGATGAATTTAAACAACCTGCGGAAAAAGTAGATCATTATCACCATCAAGGTGAATATGTAAAATCCGAATAAATCACTGCTCGCGTAAATATCTAAGTATTTGAAACTGAAAATACCTCTGAACGATAACAGCAGCAAATTGAAGTGTTCGGGTCGCCGTCAGCCAATTTATAAAATTTAATATAATTTTATAAAACGGGAGCTTTTGTGAAAGAACGCGCTTCTCTCGGAAAAGGTAGAAGATCGAAGATTTACTAACCAGTACATAAATTGGCATGGAAACCAAATCGTAAAATCAAATTCTGTTTGAATGAAAATAAACAGAAAGACAATAAATTATCATCCAATCTTCTGATAATAGCAACAATTAAAATATTACAGCGTAAGTGAAAATCCTTTGAAGTTTTAAAACTAAATGATTTTTTTACAAAAGAAGCTTTTTTTAAATAAATCTTAATAACATTTATTTAAAGCTAAAATTATTGTAAATTTTACTCATAGCAAAATTTGTGCCTGCAGCTGGATACCTTTAAAAAAGGTCAAACAAATGCCATTTGGGCAAATTTTAATATTTAAAGGGATCTTGCTTAACTGGTCATTGAAATTGTTTAGCTAACGGTATTTGTAGTAAAGTTGTATTTCCTTTTTAGATGTAAGAATTTATTTTGCATTTTTTTTATATTTGTCTTAAATTTGACGCTTAATAAATGTATGAAATTCAAACTTTGTTACTTATCAGGTATACATATGTCGTAAATTAAATAAAAGTTGTGGTGAGACACATATTTAAAAGTAAATAAATAAAGTAAAGCATATTGAGATAATTTTCAGGTGATAATCTATCGGTACAGTACATTCATTGTACAAACTAATGGACTTCATCCCTCCGACTTAGTATCAATAACAAGTCGAGACAGTTTGATTATCGAACATCCTAAAACCCATTATTGCGTAAGCTTTAACACGCAAATACACTAATTTATTTTTAACTACTAACACTGCCAAACCCCGGCAATCAACAATATACATAGATAACGTCAAAAAATAAAGGAAGTGTAACCTTTAATATCTAGAAGAACCATAACAGTACAATATGTACTGTAGAAAACTACAAGAGAATCGTGATTAAAGAAACAAAAGTTTTGTTAAAAAGATCAATAAGTGTACTAAATTAAATAGTAAGCATTAATACAATAAAACGCCGAATCAACAATGTAACATTATAACCAGTCTCGACTAGGAACGTTCCTGGAAACTACTACTAAGCGTACAAATGTAATAATTGACGTAGCGGTATACTAATCATCAACAATTTAATGAAATTAAGTTGACTTAATGCTTTCGTGATCAACATTGTCGACATAATCAAAATTAATATTAATTATAATTGCACAACATAATAAAAATGTATTCAAAAATACGTTAATATAATTTTTTATTAGAAGCAAAGTAAGAAAACTTTGTAAATATATTTATAAACTAAAAGCAGGATTTACCATTTAAGTAAACAAATCTTTCAAAGTGGCGAAGGAAAGGTTTCTAGGGTATACTCAATAGACACTTGTTTTGTGACCATTTCAAAAATCACGATATTTAAAATTTACCTAAAACACCTCTTTGATTGAGAACTAGGAATTAGAAAACTTTTACTAATCATAAAGCCTCCGAATTTGAAAAATAGCACGTTTGATTAATTGGCCAGTACACTAAAATAACGAACTTTGTTATTTAAAAGTGATACGTCAAATTCCAATTTAAAATAACCGGAAGGGTAATGTACATAAAACTCGAAACAGCCCTTAAACAAGGCTTTTCTCACGAGTAGTGCACGCTATTAACATGTGAATAAGTCCAAAGCTGTACTTTGTTAAGTGATGCATCTCAGCCATAACTAAGTTCTTCATCTGTTTTGGTTGCCAGTAAATTAAAGGCAGCGGCAGGCTCTATCATTTTGATTCCATACTTCAGGAAAAATTAGAGCAAGAGCTCCAATCCTGTCGTTTGGAAAAATTAGCGTGATAGTAACAACGCTAAAATAAATAATCACCTTTAACAACAAAAGGAAGATAACCAAGTTCAGTAAATTGAAAATTATTACGCGAGTAATGAAAGCAAAGACCAATTTATGAAACGAATATTTAATGAATCAAATTTGGGGCATTACCTTTATTTTGTTAATTAATTATACTACTTATGATTTAAACTTGTGTATCATACGTCGTAAATGCCTTTACGCCAATTATTTAACAGATTAGTTAAAATAGTATAATTCATAAGTAGGTTAAATAACAGTTGATTCCAATAATTCTTTTGTTAGGAAAAGCAGGTATAAGAGTACCTTTTCTATGCAAAGTAATTGTACTGGTTGTGACAACATAGATTATTTACATTTAGATTTAATTAAAGTAATATTACGTAAACGATATTATTTTAATTTTCCGATCCTAATATGTACCACAATATAGATCAAATTTAATATCTGAAATATACATCTTTGTTTATAAGTAATAAATAATTTTCGAAGGTTTAATTGGTTTATACTTGAATAGAGTAATATTTTTTTAGTAGATTTAAAACTACCAGAACAAAAGAAAAATTGAGTTCGTCTGCAAGTAAGTTTCGATCGACCATAATAAATTCAATATAAATCACATTAATTACTAATTAACGTCCAGCGGACGTCAAAACTCATACCACAACCCACTGAGTGGTAACGATTCGAAATCACATCCCAGGCGACTATGATTAATCCTAAAGTGAGTATAAACAGCAGAATTAAGCTTTCGGATCTTCGGGTGGGATAAGCAATAATTTCATCAGATGTAATCTTGTTTTTGAAATCGTTCCACATTAAAGGTGGTGGGTAGTATATGTATAGAAAGTTTCCAGGTAACCTAAAGTAGATTATGTTGGTTTAAGAAATTGAGAAAATTCGCATGATCAGCGGCATTTACAATTACCTGTGTGCTGAATTTATTTAAAAACTAGACTTATTTGGAATTCAAAGTACTATTATTACATTTTAATTTTACACATTGTCGGGCAGAATTTAATATTTCTTTTAAATAATGCCGTAATAAATTACACTGCAAAATTTTAGCAGTCTGCGGGACCATTTAGCGCCTGTTAGCACCATTCACTCAATTTCATTAACATATTCAACTCGCGAAAATTAACAAAGATAGAACAAGTTTCTTAATTTAACTGTTAAGAGCCCTACAGATGCTTCAATTTATGCTTTGGATTGCCTACACAGACTGAGTTTACGCAGAAAAGCCTAACCGCTTGCAGGCTACACTTTCACAAACCTTATATCTGACCTAGGGCCTGTACAGCCTCTTAGACAAAATTTGGTTGTCTTAATTATTTACTACACCTAAAGATATGTTAGCGTATAGCAAAACATATAGCCAAATCCCTTTATTTGATAGTATACGTTACTGCGGTGTTAATAAAATTGTACTTAAACATATGCAGTCTTTGAACAAAATAATTTATTCATAATCAAAAGAATTTTTGTGGGGACTCTTAAAGTTCCGATACAATATTTCACAATATAGACATCGTTTGAGCAAATTCAACGTGTTCTCTGCTATATGGACCATAAATTAAGGTTATCCAAATTGAACCTTGACAACATTTATACACGACGGGTCATAAAATCATGATCAAATGTTACTGGTAGACATCTTCTATGGATATTACTACTTTTTAGATCAGGAACTTCGAAGAAAATTGAAAACAAAATGTACTCCAATGTTTTCAACCGCGATAATATTCACGGTAGAATGAAATTCAAGTGGATCGCTTGTTCGATGATTAGGGCACGCATTACCATGTCAAAACACTCTTGCCCTATCAAAAAATAAATATGACTGTACACGTTTAAAGCAATTTTAATTAGAGTGTACGGTCTATCCAGTTCCAAAAATTACTAAAATTATGTGAGGATAAACCTTCATAAGAAAAATGATACTTAGATTATTGTTTTACAAGTTATTTCAAATATTTTATAGTGTTATACGTACTGCAATTGCGAAAACATGCATAGAGTGGTAAATAAACTTATAGGTAAGCACGAGTAAATTTAAAATTGTTTAAAAATCTTATTTTATGAATTAAGTTTCAGATTAAGGAAAAAATAAATCACGATCACTATTTTCAATTGTATCAGATTGCAACCTGTAAGTGCGTCTAAAATTCCTGTAACACCTGTCATCGATTTGGGAACACCCTATATAAATATATAAGTGAATTAACAATAAAATCGAATGGTAAACTAGCAATATCAATTTTGTATTTAAAATTATAAACAAATTTTACGGGTTGCTACCAATTCTTAATAATTAGTAACATTCAGAAACCCCGGTTCACGCTTTTAAAACATTTTACATCAGATTTCTCATGGAAATGTTTATGCTTCGATAAGTTAGCGTTAACTACTGAACCCGGCAATCTCAAGGAGAAACGTCATCGAACAGGCAGTTGAGAGCAGACATCTCGACTAAAAGCATGCAATATCAAGGCTCGATGTTAACATGTAGTGAGGCCGTGTAAGAGCTAATGAAAACAACGAATTGGTTACCCTTAACGACTATCGAATACCTAAATCGTGGTGAATTAGGCAGGTTGACGCTGTTTGGGAAATTGGAAGATTAGGTCGAATTTCGTTATCCCCGTTCAAGGTCTGGCCATAGGACTGTAGGATGTTTGGGAAAGTATAATCTTATACGCTTTATTTGTGAAGTATCGGAGGCATTGGGGCCCACTAGCAAAAGTCACGTAATTCAACTTCAGTACACGTAAGTGACACTTTTTCGATAATTTCTTTCCACCCTATAAGTCACTGAGTTTCACTGAGGAATCCGACAATCACGTTTGTAACGTAGTAATAAATTGCTGAGAGAACTACTTCGATTACGTAGCAGTTAGATAATTTGTTTTTGTTGTGTGAAATTTAATTAACGAACCGAAATTACATATTTAATTTAGATAATTACCGTAAACTAAGGCCACTACTAGAAGGGGCCAGAATTTTGTTATTATTAGGTAAGGTAGTCTTTAGGAATCAAATCTAGGGGTGCTCTAATTTGCAATTTTATTAATTAACTACTTGGCCGTTTAAATGTTCTTGTCTGTATTAATTTGTTATTTTCATTATAAGCGACTTATTGAAAGCTGACGATCTTATTATTTCACTGGCATAAATAACTTTAGTAGTAGTAAATAACCGTTTTTTACATGAGAAAGTTAAACCTTAGTAAGTAACACATTTTTTAGTTGTGAGTCTGACTCAACGGGATTGACGCTCTTACCCAGTGGCATAAGAGGAATAATTAATTATTGAGTAGACCATAATAACAATACATCCTTCCGGTTTTGAAATAGGCCTCTTTACCGTCCCATTTGCGAAGTTCTAATCGTCTAAAACAATTAAGGTAAATTGGCGTTCATAAATCACGACTTTTTCCCGATTTTTGACGTTTGCAAATCATTCCTGAATTTTTGCTAAATTAATTTCATCGTAGACGTAGGATTGCCCCATCTCCACTGTGGTGGCCGGAACAATCTAGTTAATTGAGGAAAATTAACATCTTTGACAACTTCTGGGGCGTAAGAAGCGTTCCAGTTCGTTATAAACTTCAAAGATCTAAATCAAAATGTTCGCATTGTAATTATAGTAGTACTCGCAGGAGCGGTTCCAAAGTCAATATAGACATTCATACTGGAAATATGCCATTTAATGTTATCCATGAGATTATACGAGTAGTGGTCGTCGAAAGGCATAATTGGAAACTCAAATACATAACCAAACTGGAAAGAAATCATTTAAATGCAATCGACTTTCTTTGATTTTTTAATTCAACTGGTCCAGCAACAGTGAACAATTCTCTATTGTTATTTTTCTGCCTACCTCAAGGAAATCCAATGGAAATTATTCCGTAAGTAACCCAAAAAACAGTTATCACGACTTCATCAGGCGATGGCACGGCTTTTGCCTCCTTCAGTGTACTTGAATCAGCTTCTACCCATTGTTTCGATTGTAATTGTAATGGTTATAAGTCTCTTCAACAGATAAAATTGTTGCAAAAATTCACATGGTTACGTTTACACAGTTCCAAGCGGTATTCCGGAGTTGTTGAACGATTGCATTTTTGATCCATTGATAACAAACGCGGAACCCGAATTGCAGAATGTCTTCTCAAATCCAAATCAGCATATCAAATTGAAACCACCTGCTAGTTAACAAGCTTGGCGCTTCCACAATCTCATGCATCTTCACTCGACTATCTGTTAATACAGTTGTGGTGTACGGTCATCTTTTGACCTACCAAACTACGCAGCACCACGAAGCTAGTACGACTACAACTAAAATCATCAAATCTATTGCGTATCATTTTAATTGATGGATGAGAGTCCGGATAATATTTTTCCACGCAGCAAATAGTGTTTAGTGGGCACGTGAAGATCACTTTTATCCATTCTAGCGAAACTAGTAAAAGTTGTTTGCTTTAAATGGCTGTTAAACACAGGCCAATGGACTGATATCTTTGTAACTTGGTATGACGCCATTTAGGGATGTGTATCTTTACCTGACTTATTGAACTAGCTTTGTATCGTTTATTGAATCTAAATCCTCAGTCTCAAATTGTATGTATAATTAATTATAACACTCTTATTGAGGTGATTTTCAGACTAAATATTAGCTTAATAGTATATAAAATAGTTACGTTTAACAAACGTGAATATTATACATAATAACAACGACGGGTTCGTTCGCTTTATTATAATAATAAAATAGACAACAACGCCTATTGTTTACAAAATTTATTACAAATAGCCTTTACCTAGTTATTTGTTGTTCAACAGCAAACATCTAAAATGCATCAACTATCATATTGTACTGTAACGTCTTAATTTTTAGTTTATTTGACGATTTTCAAAATTTATTATATCTTTTATCCTACATATTGGTTATTAATTTACTTCATTTGAGTAACGAAAGAACAGATGTGGCATTGCGCGCGAGCGAAGTTTGCCGTGAGAGTTTGCAGTGGCGGCTCGTGAGTTCTGAAAGAGGGTGGGCACAAGTAAAATCTTACCTATTTTTTGTACATAAAATCCATTCTCCTATTTTTCAAGCTGGA
>JAHWXV010687449.1:0-10329 GCA_024586415.1 Phrixothrix hirtus | reverse complement strand
TATATATATATATATATATATATATATATATATATATATATATATATATATATATATATATATAATATAAAACTTGAGTTAGTCACAATCACAGACTTTCTAAATAAAAATAATTTTATTAGGAAACTTAAATGATGGATGAAGCAACTACTTAGAGGTGTTTAATTCTCAACCGTGCGTTGTGTCTCAATTTACACAAAAATGTTTAACTTTTCAGTGTTTTGCCTTATTTCTCTAAAACTCACTGCAATAAAAACCAATTACTTCACAAAACTCTTTGTAAAGCTTGTAAATGCAAAAAATCCTTAGTTACATTTGAAATGTGCTAGTGATGGTCAAAAAATTATCTGCAAAAGTAATTTGGAAATTTTTAAATAAATTAACTTTCGGATACGTGTGAACAAGTATAAACAAAAAAGCAATAACCTATTGTAAGTTAAAATTATAAAATTGTAGGATATCATCTTATGAAAGGAAAACTGAAAGTGGCAGTTGTCGGACGTCCTAAAAAATTTAAAATTGATTCTTTGTTTTCAAATAGCATTAGGTCATTCGATTTACCTGCGGTAGCTTGTAAATTACCTGCAAAAATTTTAAATGCTGAAGGCGCTATTGACCGACTGTCGATGTTTTTACCTTTTTTTCTATAAATAATGGTCAGCCAGAACAATAATTTTACGATACTCACAAATGTAAAATATAAAAGCGGGGAAAATAAAATGTTTTAAAAGCATATGTCTCTTTTAACCTTTGTAAATACGTAACGACAAGATTATAAAGAAAATAGTACAGAAA
Organism: Phrixothrix hirtus; assembly: GCA_024586415.1. Lineage (NCBI taxonomy): Eukaryota > Metazoa > Arthropoda > Insecta > Coleoptera > Phengodidae > Phrixothrix > Phrixothrix hirtus. The sequence goes on along the minus strand of JAHWXV010687449.1, from coordinate 9,534 downwards.
TGTGAAGCCCTAGTTGATACTTTGTATTTCCATTTTAAGTTAATGCTTATAATGGGGTTTTAATATGGGCGATACAAGGCTTAAGTGATGGTTGCTGAATTTTTAAAATCCGCCACTCTGTTTAATACCCACGCATGGAGCATTAAAAGAATAATAGCGAACACGATACAGCACTTTTTGCCGATAATTTGCTTTATTTTCGTTTTATCCAGTTTTGGTTGTCTCTAACAAGACTTAAATTTACCTACGTTTTCACGTAAAATTTGTTTTAAATTTCCATAAACTTTAAGAAGGCTTATTACTTTATTGTATTATTTATCAATTGCAACTTCTTTATTTGACTGGAATAAACATTTTTGTTACAATTTTTATAATGTAGAAAAAGTATTTACAGTTTATTGAAACGAATAAGCAGATATCAATCAGTTTTAACAAAATTCGACGTACTACCTGTGCAATTTGAGTAGAACGAATTTTATGCAACTTTGTATTTAAAATTTCAGATGAATACAGAAGAATTGCATTCTGAACAAAAGGGGCTTACCTTTCGAATATTCAAGAACGTAAGCTATTGCTGCAAAATCGAGTTGGATAATGGGTTCACCTTTCAGGTACGAGCAACAGAATATTTGTGCATTCTTCCTTGACCAGGTAAATATGAGAATTGATATTCATCCTTCAAACCATTCGTCTCCTTTTAGTTTGATATATTTGCCTTGTGAAATAAAGATGACTGCATCGTACGGACACTGGAATTACAAGAAGTGGTGAGTTGTGTTGTTATATTGAAAAGCTTAAATTTATGTAAGATTTTGTATAATACTTTACTTTGGATCTATGCACGTGGGAACGTAAATATGTAGGAAATGGGTTGGATGTTAGATGGACAGAGGTTGACGTTCGTAGTGTTAAAGTTATTGATTGAATCCAATGAATTGCAAAACGTGGGAAGAAAGTAAATATGTGCTTAGGATTACACAAAATTTAATGCAACTTTGATTAGACCTTTTTAAATTTTGTGACAACAATTAATTTTTAGGCAGTTGAAGGCCATCTTTAAATACATACATATGGATGAAAATGCACTAATGCTAAATTTCCAGGAAACTTCCAATAATAAACCCTAAATACTTTAAAAATTGTTTTTTTATCTAATTTAGACCCTTAAGAATTCGACACAATAGCCTACCTGAGGGTCAATCAACCCGGTAGAGATGGTTTCCCAAAATCTATTTACAAAAATCAGCAAACATCTTTAGATAGGTCAGTATTTTTGTATTACTGCATTTTAATTCTGATTTTTTAGTTCCTGGAACGCAAAGGTTCATTTTTCACTTTCGGTTGAAGTAGTGAGTGCTTTTAATTCCAGGTTTTAAAACTGATTCCTATTTCAAAGTAGCAGAAAGACGAAAATACTTATTTGTAAGCGTGAAATTTAGGCTTTGTGAGAAATGCTTCTCAAAGATGCCGATTTTAAATTATTTTTTTGGGGGTGTAGTGCGTTGACCTTCGTGGTTGTGCAAATATGGTTCGGCGCCCTTTCCGCTTCTTATTATTTGTAAGATAAAACTATTTTGTGCTCTAACATTTTTTACCTTTTTTAAAGAAATTACTGAATTTGAGTAGTTGAATGGTTCAGAAACGCTTTTATTTTATTTTTAATGCAATATTATAAAACATTCTATAAACAATTAGACAACGGTAAAGTTACAATAACATTATATTTAAGTAAGAATATTTAGAAATACCCTGTATATATATAATTGTTTAAATATTCTTAAGAATAATTTAAATTTTGTATTTATTTTATTACATTGCTATTTAAATAAACGAATCCATACTGTATGCATAAAAGTGAAAGCAGTGTCCTAAATATGAACATTCAATATTTGAACATTATTATGTAATATAATATTCTTATCTTAGTATTTCCTAGCAAACAAATCATCTAAATTGAACAACTCAAAAGGAAATCTAAAACTCTTGAGCATACAAGTTATCTTTCCCAGACTGTCCAAGCCAAATGTCCGAGATGATGACATAACATTAGGTCAGTCTGTACCTACTTCCCTTTCCGGATCTACACCCCTAGTTTTTGCAGAATTTAGGGAAAAATCGGGGTTTACTCCCTTACTGAGAGGCTGCTCTTAATAGAGCTACGTGTGTGTTTCAATTCTATATATTATTAGAGTGGTTGTGCGTGAAGGGTTTTGTTTAATATCTTTATACGTGTTGTGAAAAATAGTTCCTTTATATGTTAGCATTAGGGTTAGAATTCTATGAGATTTATATAATTCGCGGACTGGTTTTTGCGCATTGTTTTAATGTAACTCATGGCGTAGGGTGAAGATGCAAGGGTGGGTTTTGTCTGGTTTACTCGAAATCACCCTTTTTGGTATATTGATGATTGATTTGTTAAGCTTCCGCCGTTTTAAAAGCAGCTGATGATTGTTAGCTACTATTCTTAGTTTATTTTTTAGTTGTTTAATAATTTATAGCAATGTTTTGATACTACTGGATTATTTAGATATAAAGTTTAAGTATAATTAAATATATATCAATTTAAATATTTATTTAAGCTAATGTTATTTTAAAACATATATTTCTATGTCGGTTGCTGACGTTTCTATAAATATCTCATACTATTCGGAGTGTTCCAAAACGATCTGCAACTTGTTGAAAGCTTAAACGTTTTATTTTTATCGCTTACTTTAACATTTCTATTATTTACTTTTACTTCTAGATAATTACGTATATATTACTTTAAATATAATTCTACGACGACTTCAGACAATTTTGTAGCGGATCTAATGATCGTTCCAACTTCAGGTTATATGAAGAAATTATTAAGGTCTATTTTTTTTATTACAACGCACCGTAGTTTTCACATTTTTAAAATCATCATTTCAGTCAGAATTCGGCGATATAAAGTTTGATGTGGTTTTAATAAAACATTTAAATGATATAAATAATTTTTTGCACTACTCGGATTAAAATGTCACATTTAGTCACTTGTTTCCAAGACGAAAGCGACACGATTAATCTCAAGATTTTTGCTTTAGTCTCAAGGGACATAAGTAAATTTAATCCCGTATAAACAACGTAAATCCGTGACAACAAACACTTATCAATTAATAGTATACTTTGCACTTCCGGAACTAAAGCGACACTTTTAATTTCAAGATATAAAATTTTATTTTAGTTCCATGGGAGATAAGTTAATTTAATCCCTCATAAACAAAGTAAATTCACAGCAACAACAAAAATTAACCAATTAAAATTGCATATTTCTGAAAGCGTTACTATAGCGCTTCGTAAATAAAATTTAAATAACATGTGCTGTGAAGAAGCATTCATTGATAAATTGAACGATCTGTCAAAATTATGCGATTTTACTTTCTTTGGCCCTTTTGTTTATAAATTATTTAAAAGTGCAAAAAATAATGTATATATATATACCTCAGGACTAAAGTGCTTTTTAATTCTTCAAGAGTTTATTTCTCTCTCTATCGCATAAAAAATAAACTTCTCTTTCGGGATTAAAAGAGGCACTTTCGTCTATTAGTATGTAATAAAGTACCATCGTTTAAATTTCCAATTACTGCAGGCTACGACCATTCATAAATCTATTTTCACAGTCGTATTTAAAGTGTTACTCAAAAGGTCATAGCCTACTCTAATTGGAAATTTAAACGATCCGTCTACTATTATTTCGAAAATATATTAAAAATTTGAAACTTATAAATTAAACAAGTGCTTAATATGCTTTCAATTTACACTCTGAAAATTATCTAGTGCTATTTTGTAGGATTCCGTACCATTCCAGATATGCGATATGTTTGATTTTTTACATAGCCAAAAAACATAATGGCGGAGGTAAGTCTGGAGAACGAGAGACCTTTAAATGGGTACTCCTCTTCCTATCCATCTTTGAGAAAATAATTGATTTAAGAGCGTTTTTTCTAGATGTGCGTTGGTACACATTCCCACATTATGCTTTGAAGATCAGGAAAATTTATTATCGCTGGAATCATTTATTGTTCTATTAGATTAAATGTTTGCCCGTTTAAATTCCCTTCAATAAAAAAAGAGATCAATAATACAAACCTGCAAATTTGAATTTGGTCCGTTGATTACAAATTTGATAACCGATTATTTCCACCACTTCTCCATTTTCAGGAAATAGAGCGAAAAAAAAGGAAAATTCGATGTTCAGAAATATGTTCAGTATATATTAAAGAATATGTCCTATATTTACAAGTTACATACTTAAAAACTACCCCTATATTTATAGTTTATATAATAAGCCAAGAATCTTTGTGAGACCTCTGCCTTTTTTCTTCGAAGCTCCTGTTGTATGATTTTTTCATGTAACTCCTTTGAATTCGTCCCTTTTCAACATCCAGCGGTAGTTTTTTATCGCGCTGTTATTCCAATTTCCTTGACATTTTTCACCCTGCTGTTCACTAACAGCGCATAAATTAGATGAGAATACTTTAAATAAAAATGAAAAAGTGAAATGTTTCACTCATTCGACAATCCAACTTTTCGAAATTTTATAGTAGGCTTCCCACGATTTTTTCGTAACTTGGGACTTTTGATTCGGTTTGATTTAATTTTTTCTCAACATTTTTGTCTTACATAACATTTCTTATATACAATCAATGAAAATTGCTCCTTTGAATTATGCTTCTGGTAACGAAGGAAATGTTCCACCTAAGTGTCTGAAACCTTCTCCTTCTCTATTCAAAGTTTCAGCAAATTATTTTACCGTACTAAGCTTTATGCCGCCACTAAATTCTAAGAGGCTTTATTTTGCTTTCTGGTTGTAACTGTTCTGAAAGGACATTCCTCTTTTGTTTAGTGTATTGCTGTCCCACTCGCATAAAATTCATTGTATAGCCGCCTTGTTGGTTGAGTAGCATACCAAGTATTTTTACATCTCCATACATAATCCAAATTTTCGTAGACTCTTTTAATTGTGTAGGATTTTCTAATGATAAAGAAGCATATTTATTGTCATTATAAAATAATCTACGTTAAGGCTTCTTTTTGAAGTATCAATAAATAGTCTCCACTTATTGGTATCATACTCAACGTTATAAATCTCTTTCTGTAACAATGCCAAAAAAATGGAGTACCAGGAGCAATTAGATATTTTTCTTATAATTTTGAACTAAGAAGGTCTGCTGCATCTTTTGAGAGACCTAAATATCATGCTAAAGTATTTAACTTTGGCTGGAACAACAATTGAGGATTATCAGTTGTACCTACAACACTGGGATTGGATATCTACTTATCTTCGGATTAGTAACTTGAATCTTTGATGTTTGGCGATACCAACTATAAAGGCAATCGCTGTGAAGTAGTTGAATTGCTGAACACAGATTTTGCTACTGACATGACATTCTTTTGGTTTTTACATTATAACTCTTCACATGAGAACAGCAAAAATATTGCTCTTTCGTATTATCCCGTTTTCCTTGCCTTTCAATCACTTGCCAAGTCTTCTTTCCACGTTAAACAATTTAATACAGCGTTCACGGTTTGTCCTGGTTGCTAACACTAACACGGAAATACAAGCTGTGTTTATTTTTTACAGAATCCGCTATGTTTCTATTATTTTGAGAACAAAAATCGTCCACAAATATAACAGAAGCTATCGAATAAATCTAAACAATTACGAGAGGTCGTTTTCAAGTTTCTTCATATTCTTCGACTTGCTAAGCTATGCTGATCGTTCGTCTAATGAATAATAAGTAAATGATAATACGATTATTAGAAAATATCAATTAAATTATTATTAAGCTAATTGTGTTAAAGTATGCACTGCCTAATATGGTATAGGCTCATTACTAATTATTGTAATTAGTAATTAGAAAATATCAATCCAATCGGGCTCAACTAATACTTAATATTATGCTGGATTTTAGACTTTCACAGTTGACTTACAAATGCAAAAAAACCATTGAACAACGTACTATTGAACTTAAAGGAAAACAACAAAATTTAATATGTCAAGAAGACGTGATGTGATGATTCTTTTATTATTTTTATCATTATCAGCTCCCAAAAATGTATTGGAATCACTAATCTAATCTTACGAAGGTTTTCCATTGCAGACTTTTGCAATTTTTTCGCCCTTTATTTCAGCCCAACGTGCACTTTATCGGGATACTGCGTTTAATACTGATCGATGCAGTAAGGATTATTTATTGTTCAGAATCTTTAGTTCTGACAATTTACAATTCCATTTAAATGTTTCGTTAGTAAAAACAATTTTCTATTAAAATACTTCACAAAATCTTGCTTTCTATCTGCATCATCTTCAAGAAGTTCCTGCTTATACTGGAAGTATAAGTATGGAAGTATTCAGATCCAATCGCTTTCGCATGAGGTCTCTGAAGTGAGTTGTCCACTGCAAATGTTGCTGTGCTTTGTGAGGCTAAGTTTTTCTGAGTGTATGCGAAGTAACATTTATTATTTAATAGCTGAAATGTAAGTTTTAGTCGATAATACAGTTTTACTTGTTATATGGGCATATGTGGAATCATCATTTCGATCAGTCAATAATTCTTTGTTTACAAATCCTTCAAAGTCGACATGTAATTGTATTGTTTTGAAATGTAAAATTTAAAACATTATACTGTAACCAAAATCATTGTGAATAAAGGTTAAAAGCAATGGAAATTCATCCCCGAATAGTAGAAGTAGTATAGAAGTTTGTTCATTCAAAAACAATGGTTTGTAAATGAACTTCGTGAGTTTCAACATGGCTGCAAAAACATTGAAGAGGATCTCGCTAGTGAACGCTCAAAAGTTGAATAGCACCAGAAATCGTTCAGAAAATTGATTTGGTATTGAATGACTGGCGAGTATAAGTGTATGAAACTGCTTTTACCGCAGGAATCTCAATAGAATATGTATGGTATATTTTACATAAAAAATAGGAAGTTTTGTACTAACAACTGATTACAGACGCATTTGAATGCGAGCTTCCAGAAATGTTTGAATTGTTTGAAAAAGAGCACGGTTGATTTTGTGCGACGTTTTATAACTATGGAAGAGATATAGATTCATCACCACACGCTAGAGATTAACGAATAGTCAAAGCTGTGGACAGAAGGCAGTTGATCTGCACCGAAGAAGGCATGAATTGAATTCATAAAGAATTTTAATTAGTTGTTATCTTGAAAAAGATCAAACAATAACCAGAGAATATTATGCAAAACTTTAGCACCAACTAATTAAAAAAAATTATGTGTAAAGGGCCGCGTTACAAAAGAAAAATACAATTTTTCATTAAGATAATGGAACTGCTCCCAAAAGTGTTGTGAAGATGAGAAAACTTAAGAAATTAAAGGTTACATTGTTAGAGAATTCGCTATATTGTATTTCTGTTGAGAGAGAATACAAAAGCAATATCATTTTTGTTAAATTCGAGCGAGTTGTTTTTCTTAAAAAAAATAAATTCTTGTTCGTCCTTGAGCCAACCTCGTATTTAAAGCGTTCTTCACTCATTATTAGAGCAAGAAGAATTATAGCTAAGAGAAAATAATATTTTAATTATTCTCTTTGTATGTTATGGAATAGGCAGGTCAAGCTTTAAAACTTGTGTCTTGGTCATTTTACACTCTTTCATATTCCTTCTTATTCTCGTGGTCTCCTCATTTCTGCTTGGAACCTATAAATACATTTGTGTATGTTCATATAAATGTATGATTTATTTGAAGTATGCATTTTGCTCGGATATACGTGAGTCGATTGAAGTAATGTACACTCACTTATAATCCAAGGCCAAAACAATGCGTAAAGTTTGTATCGTATATATTTTGTTAATATAATTGCAAACATTGTAATATGATACCTAATTTACCGCTGCGCAAATAACAATGGCCTTGTAGAAAACGTGCTAGAACATCCGATCGTAGGGTCATTGTTGACTTGTTATGCTGCTATAGTAATTGATGCAGGAAATAACGTATTATAACAAAACGTCTCTTTTACCTTATTTTCTCCAATTGCGATGGCTATAATTCAGTCACTAATCAAAGCTAAACTTTTTTCTATCTCTTGTACCGTTATAATCACTTACTTTACTGAACTTTCTCACATCCAAACTATTCATAATTTATTTGGCTTTCACATTTTTCGAATTCTAAATTGGGGATTTCTAAATTTGGAGTATTACTTTTATTAAAAATTCTTTTGGGCTAAAATTATAAACAAATCCGCTTTTTTATTAAATTGTAGTTACACAAATTTATTTTATGTACTCGTAAATTTACTGGCCAATTTAACCATCAGTATTTAGGTGGCATCACCAGCTAAAGTTTTAACTTGTTTACAATTGCCTGATGATTCATTTGTCTGTTGGCTAATTATAATTTAAATTACAGCACCTCGAATCTTAAATTAGGATCTAATATCTTGGATATTTTATCAACAGCGCTTAACTAATTATCTTTGATTCCACAGCAAAATTCGAATTCTGTTAGCGAGAAGCATCCTATGGACCGACTTCAAAATCATCGGAAGTTACTGTCGACACTTACGCTTAGACGTTTTCAGTACTCCCAGATCTATAATCAATTGATATATCCACATACTCTGCAATGTATATATTCCATTATTTACTATGAACATGGCTACAATTCTTCTTATAGTTATTTGTGATAAAAGCGTTTGTTTAAAAACTTTGGGTCTCATATATCTAGGCATACAAACTTAAATATATTACAGCGTTCGTCTGTAATGCGTACATAGCTTCTTTGCTTTAATTATTTCTATCTCATTACAGCACCCGTCATGCATAACAGATAAAGCTTGTTCACCTATACAGTGTGGTCCAAAAGTAATGGTTCACAGAGTAACCTTAGATTCTTGAAATACAAATATTACTTTTTACCAAACTTACCTTAGTCCAAAAATGGTTAGTTAAAAAGATACAAGGCCTTAAAGTTAGAATTTTTATTTTCATTTTCTGCCATAATTTTTGAAATGTTTCATATATTAACAGAAAAATTGGCACACAAGGGTTTTCTACATGAGAAATTGTAATATGATACCTATTTTACTACAACTTAGACGGGGTGTTCTCTACACTAGTGAAATTGCTTTAATAAGTTTATTACTTTTTTGTGCTTGAATTTAGATTATTTTTAGTTCAATAAGAACATTCTTCTATTTTTTCTAAGTAAAAAGGGTATACTCTAAAAATGTCGCCAAAGCCAACCGTTTGTCAGACATTTGCTACTGAAGTATCCGATACAAAGTAGCAGCCGAACAATTATTAATGGTGTTCAACATAGTAAACGGCTTCTCTAGAACAAAAATATCAAAGTCTTGTCAAAACGTTTAAAATATTTATTGGCTTATTAAATAATTAGGAAATAATGAATGAAATAAAATAACTACTATTTATAATTTCTTAGATTAGACAAGAAATATTCATTAACGCAAAAGTAACAATTATTTTATTAATATTTACATTTACAGAATATTGTTCCTGGGTAACAAATTTTCAAAATGTCC
>JAHWXV010687431.1:0-14260 GCA_024586415.1 Phrixothrix hirtus | reverse complement strand
ATATATATATATATATATATATATATATATATATATATTATTTAACAAATATTTGAGAACACGGTCATTTCATGTTTTGAAATATGTGGTTGCATGAATGTGTCCGCAGCCCAGTAACGGAAACTTTGCGTGAGTGTTATAATTGAAATCGCAGCAGATTGACTTTTAAATGAACTTAGAATTCGTATTTGAGCTCTGGACTTATAAGCATTGCGACTAATATTTGAAAATTTTGATACACGTTCAAAACTATGCAAGCGCAGAAGGGGCCACCGGAGTGCAGAAACCAAATACAACGGGATCACAATGCTACAAATATAATCTGTTCGGTCACGTTCCCTTCAGATAACCAGCACCCCAAACTCTGCCAATAAATGCAAAAAGCTGAGCAACAGAGAATCTTCTATGCAACGATATCAGAAGGTAAATCATATTCAATTGCAAGACAAGATAAAAACCATGAAAGGGTCTACGACGTTACTTCAAATCTTGATTCACTACTGAACAAACTTTTATTAAAGTTCCTACCGAATTTATTGGAAAATCTCCTTAACGCCAACTCTACTTGCCAAAATCACTTTTCAGAACGCAAACGGCATCACGGCCAAATAACCGAAATTAATCTATTCCCTGGAAGTAAATGATATCTCTGTAAATCTGATTGCAGAGATACATCTGAAAGGAAACAAAACTTTCACACGGGTTATAAAATCTTTTATAAAAGCAGGAAAGGTGTAAAAGGCGGAGGCACTGCCATCGGCATCGAAACACACATCAGTACACAAACGATAAAAGCTCCACCACCAATGCAGAAGGAATACATATAGTATGTCCTGGATTGCTTACGAAGAGGCAATTACTTCACATAAAATTTGAATCTGAATAGCTTGTCCTGCTTTCCTTTAAACTTGCAAATATGAATAAATTATTGACTTTTTATAATTACAAATGGCCGATTTTAAACACGTTCTGAAATTATGATAGTTTTTAAAAAGATATGAAAGAATTTTATTTAAAAGTGTTCCTCAGAATTAAATTATCTGACCAAATACCAAATGTAAATAAAATTAAAGAGTATTTGCGTTTTTCAACTTTCCAAAATCTTTGGGTTAGTAAAATTGTACTTATTTGAAGAGATGTCAGGAAAGTCACTCGATAATTGAATATGCACAGTATGAATTGAAAAGCTCTTTGAAATTGCATTGTAAAATGTGTTAACGCTATAGCAAAGAATTTATCTTATTCAATACGCTGAGGCAAGTGACACTTGCTACCATGCAATAATTGCAAAATTGAGAGCAAAATATCTCTAAATAAGCATGTCTCATGTCACGATACGAAACTTAGGAAATTTTTGTTTCAAATGTAATGAAACCCAAGAAAATGTACATTACTTTCGAAGCCATTACAGACTACCAGATACTATAATTACAACCATTGGTTACTCCAACCTGCTGCAATTCAAAGGCCTTGCAATTATCTCTCGACTGTACTAAATTATCCACCACCATCAACCGTAACCCAGACTGGCACGTCGAGCACCCTGCCACAATCAATCCCTGCAATGATGCAAGAGGCGATATTATTGGTATATTCCTCACAAAACAAATACATATCAGAAAAGGCGCACAAATGCTGATGCAGTTAAACACAAACCACTTCCCGGTATCCCTTAACTTAACGGAAAAACTGAAACCACATCAACCACAACCCAAATTCAAACACAACTGGTCATGATTTTCATATCGTTCACCACGACTCAGTCAATAGACAAAACCATCCAAAGATTCTCGCAAGCGGTACTCAAAACAATGGTATGTAATAAAAACTGGATTAACCATATACTTGAAATTTGGTGAGGTCTAAACCAACAAGAAAACCCCACGTTCAAGAAAAAGAACGACGATTTCAAAGTCTGGCCTAGAACTAAGCACCCCCGTCGCCACAAAGACATGTGCAAGGTGCTCCAAACTGTAAGGTAGACAAAATTCTCGTAAACAAGAGGAGCGAAGACAGGAACAACATGATCAGTTAGCGCCAAGAAAGCGACACCCTCAAATGAAAGTTAATTCGAGCATTATCGAAAGAAGGGACCCAGTAGTATAGCAAAGCGGGATCCTTTCAGGCTCTAAACTCATGTAAAAAACAATGGCCATTTTATAGGTGGGTGTAATTAGTAAATCGTAGATTAGTAAAATGGGAGAAGTAGTCAGTCGGTCATTTTGGAAGTGGGCGGAGTAAGTTGGAAGTGGTAAAAGTGGCCGTGGCAAACATTATGTTGTCGTGTTGAGGCGGCCATTTTCTTTGTAATTGAATTTCCAAGTAATTTGAAGTATGTGGGTGTGGCTTCCTTGTGATGGTGGCGGATATTTTATTTGTAAGTGAATTGTGAAATGGTTTAAAGTGTGACGGGGCTATGTAAGCTTAATACTACAAAGAAGAATAGAGATTTGTATTGATAAACGCAGTTTAAGTTGCAACTGAGATACGTCAGATGTGCTAGCGGTTCCTCGAAATGAAATAACCTCCTGGTGTGAAGAACGCACTCAAATTACAATTCTATTGACTTTTTCTTGAAAGGTTGATAGTACAATGAGAGATTGATATATATATATAGTTTATTTTTGCTTTAAAATGCTTTCAAGAGTTTTATGATTAACCGATTGAAGGTGTTATTTGGTCAGGAAGCTACTAACATGCTGAAAATGCCACCATGCGGTGCTTCAAATATTTTATAGTGTTTTAGAATTCACTGATCGCTTGAGTGGTATACAGATATTATTACGTGGAAGTTTTTATGAAGCAACGCCGCAAATTATTTCCTTTACCAGAAGTCGCATTTGGATTATGGCCGAAATATGCAAATGTACAAATTACACGATCTTAACAATTCAATGCTTTTAATTTGAATGAAAAACTTTTTTCATACGAATGCAAGTTGATAACATGCATGTCTGTTTGCACTTAATGATGATACATTAGCTCATTCATTTTTACCTAAAAGATTGCACAATCGCACAAAAATCAACATGAACGGTAAGTTACGATGGTACATGAGAAAGGATGCAATACTGAGAGCTTTTTGAAATATATATGAAGTACTAGTGCATGAAATCGGCCATGAAATCGGAATCAGATATTCCTCAGATGCAAATACGATTATGTACGCTTACGATTTTAATCTGTACAGATACATACAGATTTAGTTTAAATGACATTTTAGTTATTCAAAGCATTCACGGTAAATCAACATCAACAAAAATGGGAATAACCTCAACTACAACTAAAAAGCATCTATTGTATATAACCACAACAAAAGTGACTACTAAAAATATTGCGATTAGTAGAGCTACAACAACTAAAGTTACACCTGTTATTACAAAACCAACATCTTTAACCGACTTATGTACTTTGAACAATCAAATTGATACATTCTTAGTTGTGAATGGAAAGATATACATAGTTCATGGAAAATACGCGTGGATTGTTCCGTTAGGTTTAAAAAACTTACGATGAGCCGCAGTTATCTACAAACTACTTACAGTTTCTTCCTAAACATTTTGATGCTATTGGTCAGCATGTCTTTAATAAAGTCTTTAATAGTCTTTAATAAAGACTGTTTTTATATATAATGAATTTAAAAGGCTAATTAATAATGAGTGCACATAAGAAAGATTTAGTCTAGTTTAACGTAGGTTGTTCCGCCGAAGGTATTTTGCAACTAATATAAAATATTTATCACCTTCGATAAATTTACAAGTAGAAAAGTATAGTAGCATTTAAAATGATTTAGACGATGAATATGACGATGAAGCACATAATATCCTTCTTGAAATTGAAACAGGGAGTGACGAACAATTATTTACAGTAAATATGATAATAATTTCAGTTTGAATTTAGATGATGACGATGGTGAAAGTACTGAAGTTCAAAATGGATATAATTATACAGCGAAATAAAGGTCGAAACGTTGCGTTATTTCGTAGCGATCATCAACATAAAGAATCTGAAACAAATTTAGTGGAGGATGAGATTCCATGCAAAAGAGATGCACGTAAATAGATGAAAACAGAAATCAAGTCAGTAGCACGTTCGCGTGGTCATACGTATACAGATAGGCAAGGAAAGGTGATTGGCAAATAGTGACTATAGATAGAACTAGATTTAAAGGTTTGAATATGTAGTTGTGGGAACGTCCTCTATATTATTTTAAAAGACAAACACAAATTTCGTATTTACGAGCAACGTATGAGGAGAGGCGAAGGAGATGGGTAAATATATATTATAATATACAATTACAGGTGTAACATGTAAAGCATTTCCACTGGTGCTTGTACGTAATTTCTAATATGACGCAAACATATCAGCAGGAAATTGTGCCATTACAGTTTGTAGAAAACCATTTAGATTATCGATATCATTTAGCTGCAGAGGAAACTTTAATAAGCGGTTCACGACATTCACTTTGAATAAATGATCCACTTCACAAAATATTCATCAAAGTTGCATACAGTATAATATATTTCGATATAAATCCAATTTTTCGATTAAGCAACGTGGATTGTTATGCGAATGGATATTTATCACGTGACAATATCATAGTATTATCCATCAATGATGTACGAGATCTTTTAAAGATAGAAATCGACATACAACAAAAATTCTTCAAATCAGATGAGAAAGTGAAGTTTGTTATTGTATGCTTGACAAATAATTACGCAGTAATTTTATTACATGTTATCATTACGAATCCAACGAGATGAAGTCCTTTGCAAAAGATATAACAGTTAGGCATATTCAAGATAATTACCTTCACTTTAATAAAAACAAGATAACTGCAATACTTATATTAAAAGATATTATCAACTACAAAATAAAATTACTAAACTAAATGAATTTGCCAACATAATTCAATAATATTATTGTAAATTTTGTAAGCAACAATTGGGCCCTGTCTTTGCGTCCACAGAACGAGTACAATTTAGATTATGCAGATACATTTTTTAAATTTGTTAAGAGGCCTTTACCAGAGGTGAAGTTTAAAAATTCATAACTGTTTCAATTTTCATCCCATTGAGTTGAAATTTGAAAATTGTATTTAAAATATAATTATTTAGTACACCAGTATCGAAAATTGGAACCATTTAAAAGGTATATATCTAAAATTTCAGCTAAAAGTACCCATAAGCGAGTTACGAATTTGTTCAATTCAAAAATTTACTTGCCATCTAGTTGCGCCACTAGTAGCGGTGATACTTTGCAATACTAAATATACTTCAACTCATAATTTATATCCGATCATATTTCAATGACGCGTACACTTTATTTTTATTTGTATTACGATACTTGCAGTTGTAAGAAGTGTAAATAGTTTGGAATATAGAAGTGTAATAAGAATAGGTTCTTTATACGCTTAGGCATTTTTGTATGTACACAACAGATGTTATTCACATTTATCAAATTTATAGTTACAATTATGCGAATGAACAACTTGAAAAAATTTATAAATGCGAAATGATATTTTTAATATTCCCTATTTACAAATATTTTTTCTTATAGCCAGTTAAAAAAATACTACATAGTGGTAAAATTAACTAAAATTAGTTTATAAGGATATTTCTATTATTTAGGAAAGTAAAAAGATGGGCAAAATTTTAAAAATTTTCAACGTAACATACTAAAAGAAATTGCAGCAGACAAATGGCAATCCAAGAAAATAGTACCCTGGCGAACGGAGAAAAACAGGAAGAAATATCTTCAAGTTAAAAAAGTAATGTAATAAACAAATTATGAAGAAAATCCAATAGTATCCTGTACAATGGACAGAAAGCCTAAAATATTGCAATAGAAGCTGCCACTAACGAAGGCCTTTTCTCTTACTGAATGAAGAGTTGGGGACATCAAATTCGTTTGGAAACAGGTGCAGAATTCAACACATCATACGTTTTTGATTATGCTTTAAGAAATTATGAAATTGTAGAAGAAAAGGTGAATGGCATTTTTATGAACACTACTATAATTTGCAATGTGTGGTGCAAACAATTAGGTTATAACTAAGAATACTAATGATTAAATGGACTATTAATTCTGTTGCTGTGTTAGTTAATATTCAGATGATATGAGCGCCGCTACTTTTATGTGGAGATGGAAGCAAACGAACGTATTTAGAATTAGAACAATTTCTCTATTGATTTTAAAAATATTCCCCTGTACACTTTATGCATTCTGTCATGCGACTAAAGCAATTGTTATAGCATTCTTTCCACTCAGCAGCAAAATTCCATTCTTGATTCCTTCAACAATCGGTTGTTGTTACGTTTCAGGCACATAAACATATATCCAACTTTCATCACAACCGAAAATGTCGTATACCAAATTTGATGTACCTGAGTTGAACCGTTTAAGTGTTTTTCAGCACCAATTAATAAGAGCCTGTTTTTAAGTCTCAATCAAATTATGGGGGAATCCACCGTGAACATAATTTTTACACTCAAGTGCTTATGTAAAATGTAATTTATTTGTTTCATGTCGATGCCTAAGGATGACTGAATTTCTCTATAAGTTACATGGCGATCTTCATTTATCATTACTCGTACGGTATCAATGTTTTCTGCTGCTTCTGATATCGTTGGTCAACCTAGACGAACTTCATCACTAAGATTACTACGATCGAATTTAAATTCTTGATACTACCAAAATACTGTTGTTCTTAATGGTGCCTCATCACCAAGAACAGTTTATAGATCAGCGATATACTCCTTTTCACTTTCTTCAATCAACAATAAAACCAAATTATTGCACGAAAATGTTCACGATTCGAATCCGTTTTCCAAGGTTTTGCTTACATTAAAATATCTATAATAGAGCGGCTCCTTATACATCCTTTGTGTTACAATGGTTTGACAGTAGAAATAGGGAACTTTACGAATTGCATATGTAAATGGTCCTGGAAATGGCACTGTTGCCACATCTCTAAATTTAAGCAGCATTTCTCCTAACATATTAATACATTTTACTTGTTAAGCGCTACTACCATAAGATGAGGATATTCTCACGTGGGAGAATTTGCTGTTTCTCTAAACATTTCTGCTATATGACAGCGTATTCACAAAACAACGCATGCATAACCGTAATCGCCAGTGGTGCTTGGCAACTACGCCGCCATTTCAGGAGTTTCTTGCATTATGGGCGAAGCCACCAATAAAATACTGTACCTAGGCGTGCGTAATAAATTTTCTATTTTTCAGTAGAGCAGAAAATTGAAATTAAGCCGTTACAAAACAAATTTGTTTCAACAACTGGGATAGAACTTCTACTCCCTAGTAGAAGGGTTCCAATTAAGTATAGCTTTACATGGTCTGACGTTTACAAAAGTAGTAGGAGGTGGAAATAGCAATGTGACAAGAAAACTAAAGAAAGTCAAACCATACCGTTCGAAATTAGTCAAAAGAATTGAATATGTGAATTATTTATTGAGGAACCCCTACAATAAATTGCAAGAAACTTCTGTCAGCTAGAAATACGTCTTCTCATTAAATGATTCCATTTTAATCAGGCAAGAAATTAGAAAATAGTATCACCCAGGTCTACTCTTCCCATATGGTAATTGTATTGTCTAATAATTTGAAGGCATGCAACATTTATTTTTTTCTTTTCTTCTTTCACATATCTTTTTACAAACACAGTAGGGTTATCAGAGACACCAGAACTAGCAAAGATAGTGCACTTGCTATCAACCCACTTCAGAACAGTAATGCCATTTACACTGTCATCTTTGTAATCAAAGCGTTCATTACCCCTTTTAAACAACTTGTCATTTTATAAAATACAGTCTTTTAAGCGTTTATTTCGGATTATTTCTAAATCCGATATACCTTGTTTATTCTTGTTTATAGCTACATAATATGCCATCTAGTACTGGTTCCAATTTCATTGATGAGACCACTTTTGATAAGCATTCTACCATTGTTCTATTAATGCGTTTGACTGTGGATAAAGGGCAGTTTTTCTGGTCTTATGTATTTTAAACAGCCGTTAAAGGCTCCGGAGTAAAGCTGATTCAAAATTTCTTCCTTGGTCTGAATGCAATTCCAGTGGAATTCCTAATTGGCTAAAGAGCTCTGTCAACAAGGTGTAGGTCACTGCAACTGCTGCCCTTTCAAACGGTTATCCACATTATATTGTCCCATTGGTGTTTTTACTTATCCAGGGCACCCTTCCTAGAAGCGCATAATACACATTTTCGGCACCACTCCTTAACAACATCCCTGTAGTTCATCCAATAAAATATTTACCGGACCTGTGCCATCGAGACCATTATTTTTTAAAAACAGGATTAAATGGGTTCAATTCCTTAAAATCTGTTACTTTTGACCTTCATCCTTTCGTTTTACTAAGAACTTTTTGATCCTGCTTGATATTACCCGGTTTTCAATCATTTTTGATAACAGGATTGCGCCTGACAAGAGGACTTTTAACTTTTGTTTGTATTCTTCTGCGCAAAACCGTCTTGGTAAAGCGTAATATTTGATTTTGGTCATCTTCGATGATTTTATGGGCTATCTTGTAGCACTTCTACTTCACTAATATACACACTATCTTGTAGACCATTTGCTAAATTATAAAGCACAATAAAAAGACGCCCCGAATAGTGACTTTTCTTTTTATAACTTCTGTTGGTTTCAATGACAACCCTTCCTTGTATTTTGATTTGACCGATCGGAAACTGTCATTTAATGTTAATCTTTTATTTTACTTCCTGTATCGTTCATTAGGTTTTTCACAGTTTAAGTGTTAACCCTTTTATATCAAAACTTTGGATTTGGATTTATTGGAAACTGTGATTTTATGCATCTGTTCGAACTTAGGGCACTACGAATTTTTCTTTGCTGGTTAAACTTTTTTAATAGGCGTTTCCCATAGTTGAAGTTAAAAAAATTCATAACTTGTTTAATTTTAATCCGATTAAGCTGAAATTGTGAAATTGTATTTAAAATATAATTATTTAGTGCGCCAGTATAGGATATTCCAATTACTTAAAAATTTAATCTTAAAATAAAGCTATCGAAGAATCAACGATGGGTACACTAAATAACAGTTTCATAAGTATGTATCAAAATTTCGGGTAAAAGAATTCATAAATAAACGCGGGACGAGTTTTTTCAATTTATAAATTAACTTACTATGTAGTAGCGCTATCAATATAAGTGCTATAATCTCGCCAGTTGTCTCGTTTACAGCTAACGGATATGCTATGGAAATAATTGTAAGTACTGGCCCCAATCTCATTCATAATTTGAGACAATTTTTGATAAATATTTTTCCATTGCTCAATTCACAGTTCTGGTCTGATGTATTTTCAACAGCTGGTAGAGACTTTGGAATAAGGCTTACTCAACATTTTTTCCTTGGTCTTAGTGTAATCCCAAAGGAGTTCCGAACCAGCTTAACAGTTCTTTCACCAAGGTTTCAGTTATTGTAGCTACCTCTTGATTTGGCGAAGCGTATGTTTGGGTCTATTTACTAAAATAATCAGTTGGAACTGGAATGTGTGTGCTTCCAGCTCCTATTTCTGAAAAAGGCCCGCTATATCAATTACTACCCTTTGAATTGAGCTACTCACATTATATTATCTCGTAGATGTTTTCGTATATCCAGGGTACCCTCCAAGAAAGCGTATATTACACATTTTCGGCACCACTCCCTAATAACTTCCCTATAGTTTATCCATAAAATCATTCACGGAACTATTTCGGTGTTTTTTTTACTCCCATATGCCTTTCTGATGGACCATAATTAAGTTCTCGCAAAACCTCCGCTACTCTGATTTTCGGATCCATCAATCACATTCGTCTGTTATATCTATCGTCATTTTCCAGGACTCTTTTGAAATGCCATTCGGAACTTTCAAGTAATCCGATTGATATCAATAACTTCAGTAACGGGAATAAATGGGGCCACTTCATTCCAATCTGGTCTTTGACCTTAATTCTTCTGTTTTACTAACAACTTCATATCTGGCTCGCTTTTCTGATTCCGGACGTTGTTCGGTCTCCATTCATCATTGATAACAGTAATACGCTTGACAAGAACTTCTTCAACTCATGACTCCAACCAAGACCAGTGTTTGCAATCTTTTGGGGAAGGCCGCCTTGATAAACGAACAGCGTTTTGATAATTTTTTCCAGCACGATGCTCCAGTTCAAAATCATACGCATGTAATCATTCAATCCATCTTAGTATTTGTCTTTCTAAATTCTGAAACTGCATTAGCCATTTTAACGCTGTGTAATGAATTTTCATTAAGAAATGTCGTCCATAAAACTATTTGTAAAGAAATTCGTTTCAGGGTTATATAGTACTTTGTTGCATCGTCACCTTTTTTAGTTTTCAGATAATTTTAGCATTACAAGATCATACAAAATAAAATGTAAGTGTGCAGCAATATCGTACATTGCAAAAGAAAATTATTTTGATAGAATTATAAGTGTTTTCTAAATGTGAAGCTGGAAATTTTGCGAAGAAACTGATTGCATAGAGGAAGTGTAAATTATACAAACCGCACAACAGGCAGACGCTTCCATAGAAGAATAAACAACACCGTGGGCGTTCATGATGACGATGGAAGTGAATAATTGTCGGACGATGTTTTATTTTAAATAAAAACGTAGATAACTAATATTTTAACAGTAATAGCCAAAGAAAGGGGCATCATTGAAAAACTATAGAGAAGACAAACTTCAACTCTAGTACGTACATTTAGACTAACTGCATCCATATTTGGTGCAGTATGTAAACGAAAATCTAACACTCCGTAAACGAAATCAGTTCACAGAATTTGTAATAAAGCATTTGTTCGTCATCAAAAAGTATGATTTGAATCATGAAACCATAGCCATTTGAAATTTTGAAAAACCTACAGGTTTCTAAATAAATAATTGTGGTGTATTTGCTGAACAAGGAAATGAATATTTCCTAGGGCTAGTCTGAATGGAATAATATTTAATGAAAGTAATGATTGAAATACTTTAATGCTCAAACAAACTAGAACGTATAGTCGTAAAGGAAAGAATATTGAACAGATGCGTAAATTTTCTGACCATTGATCAAGATAAGTTACAAGGGTAATTAGATTTAACAAAAGAACTTCGTATTACTTTTTTGTCTGGATTCCAATAGGAAAACCTCACACTGAAAAATTTCTTTATAGATTGCCTACTTCTCAGAATAATGAAACATCCTGAACGATAAGGTGAACTCTACTTCTATTTTGATTGCAGCAAATATGTTTACAACTTTTTAACATTCTATATCTTTTCTTGCCACTTTTCGTACCGATAGACTGAAATAAATTAAAGTTCAATTAATTCCTCGTTCTCTGTGATATTACATTCTCTTAATGGTGGACGCATGGAAATACATAATTATATGAACTTTAGGGTAGTACACCAATATTATTGACTCTTTGACTGTACATACTGTAACGAAACTAATCAATTCTTTAAACATCTTTATTTATATTGGCTAATATTAGGATTATGTATAGAAACTTATTTATTTAAATATCTATTTAACAGTACACTAACAAAAAATGTTTATATTTCTATGTATGTATCACCGTAACTAACAGGACAAGATTCCAATGAAAAACTAAAATCAAGGAAATATAATCTGCTCTTTATATAGAAAGTACAAAGACTAGAACAATAAGGAATAATCAAGAATAAAATTAGTCATAATTCTGTTGTAATAAATAGCAGATCCATGAGTCATTGCTGACCTTGAATTTAATTAGACGGATATCGCTTACAGTAATGAGCCATTTGTGATTACATCATTTATCTTAATTATAAGTAACCTTCTAGATTGTACCAGATTTGTCCATTGCGTTTTTACTATTTCTAATTTTGTTACAATGCATAACATAACGTACATTTTTAATTTTCATTTCTTCGAACAGTTATCTCCAGAATTCTATTAAGACCAAAATATTATATTTGCTAACATCTGCAAACAATACCGTCTTCCAAAATTAAAGAAAGGACCAATATTAAAAATTTGCAATCTACCGTGAAGTGTAGTGGTGGACCGCAAATTCTATGGGGTTGCATATTGACTTTGGGTGTAGGAAATTTAGTATGCATATATAAGAAGAGAAGTAAGTGACTATATATAGATATCTTAAGAAATAATTTACACAATGGTGCTATGAAATTATGAACTTTAGCGAACTTTAATTTCTATTCCAAACGATCCAAAACATCCCACAAATAGTTAAAGACATGGTTCTTCAAATACCCGCTCAATCGCCATATTTAAATGCAATTGGGCATTTGGAAGCAATTAAGGGTGACATCCGAAAACATCATATTTCACATAAAGAAGACTTTCCAAAGGCTTTACAGAAATAATTGGACAAAATGTCTCTAGAACTGTACCTTAATCTTGCAAATTCGTTCCGCGGCGACTGTAGGCTATTAAATTATGATGTGATTTTCCTACAAAGTACTAAACCAACGGTTTTTAAATAAAATTTCATAATTTTAAATGATTTTGTAATTTCGGGGCTAAAACGACCACAGTCACTCACTTGTTTCCATGACTAAAGCGAAACTTTTATTCTCAAAGGATTAAAATTTTACATTAGTCACGCAGGGAACTACAGTACCTTAAATCCCGCATAAACAAAGTAAGTTCATGGCAATAACAAAAATTGACCAATTAATAGTATATACCAAGGGACTAAAGTGCCTCTTTTAATCCCGAGAGAGAGAGAGAGTAATGCTTTTTAATCGCTCGGAATTAAAAGAGGCACCTTAGTCCCTTGGTATATAATATACTATTATTAAGGGTGTTCCTAATTATCATGTCCAAATTGAAGGAGGTTATTCCTTGAGTTATTGTATGACTTAAAATTAATATGAACATGTGTCCTAGGTTGTTTTGATTACGAGCTACGGAGTATCCAATTTTTTTTAGGAATGGGTTTTTGTTTAATATCTTAAAAATCTTACTATATATCTTGATGCAATTTTGTAAGTGTGTTTGTTGTAATAAGGAGCTTCTTTGAGTGTAAAATGATTAAAATTAATTGTTCCAATGGCGTCTCGGAGGGTAACCAAATTGATTTTTATGGGAAAAACCATTTTACGCCACTGGCTTGTTCTAAGTTTTGTTTTTTTAGATTAACTAGTTCAAAATACAACTTACTTACCTATTAGCTTTTTTCATAATTCGCTTGGTTTACGAAAAAAATAATAAAAACTGTTTCAGTGCGTATCTCTAGATCATGAAAATTATCAAGATGTTTATTATATTCATATTATAAATTTTACAATTCACGTAAATATTGTTCATAAACAACAACAATGAAATATTTAATTTATCAATCTACACTTTGAATGTAATAAGAATTTTGATAATGTCCTTGTTGACCAGGCATACGCACTGAAACGGTTTTTATATTTTTTCTCGAAAACGAAGCGATTTACAAAAAAACGTCCAGGGTTAAGAATGTTGTATTTGTAATTATTTAATGTAAAAAAACAATTAGGTTACATTCCGACACGCCTCTTGAATAACTAATGAATGTTGTTTTACGCTCAAATAGACTTGCAAAATTTGATCAAGATCAACGAAAGAATTTTTGGAATGTTACAAAAAATATCACTATTTCTAATAAAATATTGACACCCTGTATTTCGAAAACAAAACGGCCTAGGACAAATGCTCTTAGGAACTGTAAGCCACACAATAAGCTGAGGAATACCTCCTTTACTTTGGACGTGATATTTAGGAACACTCTGAACAACTGAACGATTTTAATTGACGTACATATGTTTTCATACATGTTCATCGATTTGATAAAATAAGTAACAAATGAAATTAAAGCTACATCCAAAATGCTTTATCATAATATTTTACTTATTTCCTCTAATTGAATATATTCTTGCTGCAAATAGTGTAAAATAGGGGAAGTACTATTTTAAGTGACACTCACTGTATATGTATGCATGTATGTAAATAAAAATATATGGAATTTACTGCATTTGCAATTTCCTGGATTTATTCAAACTGCTGTGCATATTTTATTATGGAGTCATCAACGTACATATCTTATTTCAAATAATTATTAATTTTATTTCAAAATGTAGATGATTAATATACATACAGTCAATCAATTTAATGTTCGGACAGACGTGTATTTGAGATAATTACTATAAATAACTACATAAATTTTGTTTGAACAAATTTTTTTCTT
>JAHWXV010687351.1:0-10408 GCA_024586415.1 Phrixothrix hirtus | reverse complement strand
CTTCAATAGGTTCATCGTAAAAATAATTATTGTTTGTTTATTATTTAAGACTTAATAATTTTTTTCTACAGAGTGGAAGCATATATCGAATTTATTCCAATCGCAAAATATGGCATAAGTCAGAACCTACTGATAAGGGAAAAACGGTTGAGATCTTTGAGGAAATGTGCGGAGGTAGGAAAAATCCTGTTTTTATTAATTTTCTCACGAATTATTGAAATTACACAATACATGTTTATGACACAAGCCAGCACCACCTGGAGCACAATCTAGTGCAATAAAAAAAAGTTCAAAAGTTGACAAGTGCGGTGCTACTAAGAATTAAGTTCACTTAAATTATTGTACGCACGTGTAAAGTTACCGAATTTTGGGTTTCGGCACAACACAGCACAAACATAGCACAATACAGTACAATTAACAAAAATCAAAAATCAAAAACTGCGGGGCTAACTTCACACACGTAAAGAACCGTCCATATTCAAGAGATCTTAAATTATAACATTATATAATGAGTGGAATGGTTTGCGGGAAATTGGTAGAATCGTTAAAAAACCGTTTAATACAGTTGACTATGTAATTAAAAAGTTTAAAACAATAGGTAATGTGCAAAATTTGCAAAGATGAGGTCCGTTCTAGCATTTTAAATCCATGCGAAAAACAAAAATGTATAAAGGAAGTGTGTCAAGGACTGTTTGTGCTGAAACAGGATGAAAAATTGTCAGAAATTCTGATTACCATGGAAGATCAGTCCAAAAAATACATTTTTAAGTGAACAAACTGATTGAAATATTTAAATTTTGCAAGTGTCTAATTAAATAAATCTATAGAATTTTGGGAAACTATGGTATTTTCCGACAAAAGTAAGACTTGCATAATCTTCCGCAGGCAAGGTGATATTGACATATTTTTTAACCATGAAAGGCCTTAGCTGATAGAGTTTACAGAAGTAAGAATAAATATCAATGCAAACCTGTATATTGAAACTGAAGAAGCTTCGTCGAAGCAATAAGACGAAAATGTCCAGGGACACTTCACCACAATGCTTTGTCTTGTGTCGCCAACGCAGTTAAAGAAAGTCTGCAACAAAGCAACTGGGGTATTTTAGACTATCCACCCTATAGCCCAGATTTATTGCCTCGCGATTTCCATATTTTGGGCCACTGAAAAGGTGTTAAAAGATAACCCTTTTCAGCCGAATGCGTAAGTTCAAAACGCTGACAAAGATTTCTTCAATCAGCAGCCACACGAAATTTATGAGCAGGGTATACACTTAGTCACGAAAGTCTACATACAGATCTTGAAAGTGGAAAATTTTATTGAAAATGACTTACAGTTTAAATATTTTGTATAAAAACAGTTTATAATAGATATTAAATCGCATTACATTTTTGTTTCGTAAAAATAAATTTAATCCAACATAAAAGTAATTCGGAAAAATTAGTCATGTGGCAATAGTGCCTTTACAGGAACGTAAATCGTCACTTTTGAATGGTACACCACGGAAATCTTCAGGGAATTGAGGAATACAAACAAGTGCCTTAGGATCATTCTGCATCACGACAATGCGAGATCTCACACATCTCGTCTAACAACCGATTATTTGAACACGCAAAAAATCAAATTAATGAATTATCCGCCGTACAGTCCTGATTTGGTACCCAATGACTTCTTTTTGTTCCTGAACGTCAACAATAAATTGCGTGCCAACGGTTGTCGTCGGGCGGAAGAACAAGCCGCCGATGCGTTCAAAAACCATGTTTAAGAAATGTCTCAAACAGACATGGCACAAATGTTTTGGCAATTGGTTTGAAAGAATACAAAAGTGTCTAGATCATAAGGGAGAATAGTTTGATAAACAACAAATCAATTTTCAATGATAAATTACTGTTTCTTTATTATTAGGCTCACAATATAAATAGTGTCCCTCGTATTAATTTTGAACAACATATCTCTAAAACCGGGGGGTTAACACTTCCATATTAACTGTACACAAGAATTCATCATACAAAGAATTCCCGGGAATTCCTGAGAATTCTCGAGAATTCCCGGGAATTCCTGAGAATTTCCGAGAATTCCTAAGAATTCCCGGGAATTCTCGAGAAATTCCCGGGAATTCCCCGAGAATTCCACAGACTTCCTCGAGAATTTTTCAAGAATTCCTGCGATTTCTCAAGAATACCAGCAATTTTTAGGCAATTCCTTAAATTTATTTAATGTTTTCCTGAATTTCCAAAATTTGTATAGAGTAAGACTTTTTCAAAGCTGAACGTGATTAAAGCGGAATCTATCCATTGCAAGCATAAGAAGAATTTACATTTTAGTTTCTTTATAAAAAACGGAATCTATTCAACGCGGAAACGTGTATAACGTAAAAGCAGATTTACGAATTTTATCCTAAACTATTTGTGTAACGTGATAAAGCCTGATGTTACTGACAAACAAAGGGCATAAAGCAAACTCCGCTGATTTTGATGAAAGGTAGCATATGATTTCGTCAAAAATAAAGAACCAATGTTTTACAGCAATCGTAAAACCCGTTTAAGTCATGAAAATCACTCCCAATATTTCAAATATTTTAATAGTGGACTAAAATGAAAAAGTTTGTGTTCACTGATTGGAGTCCATTTTTTCTTGCAGTTTAGTTTGATTAAATTTCAAGTTTTCTTGATTGGAATCCATTTTATCCTGCATCTTTTCCAACATTTCCATCAACGCCTCTATATTTTGTTTTTCGGCGCTTCTTGTTACTGTCATATAAAGCAATTAACATTAGCTTTTAATTAAAATAGTCTGAGTTCAATTTTTTTGAAAAACAAATCCGACACCTGGCACCAATGTAACGAAACTAGTTAATTGTTTTTAAAATGTTTATTTATATTCACTAATACTACACTTACTTATTTTAATATTTATTTCACAATGCACTTTCAATAAACGTTTATTTCTATTTATGTCTATTTATATTTACGTATTCAGTAACCTACAGCACAAGATTCTAACAAAAACTAAACTAAGAGAATTTAATCTGCTGTTTATATAGGAAAGATAAATTCTAAAAAACAATAGAAATAGAATATTCGAGAATATTACTCATAATAATGATGTAATAATTTGTAATGCTATGACTCATTGTTGGCCTAACTAATTGACAGGTATCGGTTACCGCAATGAGTCATTGCGATTACATCAACTATTTTATTATAAACAAAACATTCTAGATGATTCTAGAATTTTCCATTTACTGTTTCTAATTTTTGTTACAATACTTTTCTGAAATTATTTTTCATAGATATAAAACGTAACCTCAATTTTAACAGTCTTTATTTTTCCCTATTGATTGTATAAAAGCTATAAATATCTGTCCTAATATATTTAGAAAAAGATTAAAGTACTTACTGGGTTTGTATACACTATAAATGTAAAATTTGAGTTTATTTTCCTAATATTACACTTAACACTTACACTTTTAAAATATGTAGAAAACTTCTGAATATAGAGAATGTATTGCGCCTTTTATTGATATGCATTGCCGTATTACTTTTGATATATTGCTACGTATTGCCTATTTATTGCCAATGATTGCAAAGTACCGCTAAGTTACTGCCATATATTGCTAGCATATTCCTAGTATTGCCTGTTTTATTGTCATTATTGCTATACTGCGGCAATATATTTTCAAAGAAATGTACCATGATTGCTACAGTGGTTGACTCCTCGATTAATATTGTGTCTGTCGCCATCTTATGAACTCACCAGTGGTTTTCTTTTCTTTCTTGTGTGTTCTTAAGTTTTTTCGACATATTTCCTTTATTTGAAACACAACCAACAAATATTTTGGTTGTGTTTCAAATAAAGGAAATATGTCGAAAAAAATTAGGTCTCAAGGCAAGGTCAAAAAATGATTGCATACATTTGTAAATTCATGCAAATCGAAGCTGACAAATATCTACACCAGTGGTGGTGATTTATAATGAAATACAATTGGTGTGGCGCTATATTTTGCGCATGATTGATAAAACAAATATACAGGGTGTCACAAAAATGTGCTGCTACTTCAGGGACGGTTTTTACTCATCAAAATAAGCAAAAAATTCCTGTAAACATATGTCTGCAAATGCATTCTTACAGAAATATAGCTTTTTAAAGAGGTATACGCTAAAATAACGTTTTTGTTTGTTCTCTGAATTGTCCTAAAATTCGGAAATAGATGCATTGTTTCTACTAATAAGAAGATGTATTGTTTTTCTAAAACTACTCGAATAAACTACCTCTTGATATTTTTGTCAGATCCTTATTATTCAGAAATTTTTATTTTAAAAATAAACAAAAGATTGCTCATTTAATTTAGTAACTTTTTTCTTTTGAAATTCTAATTTTCAGGTAAAAGATACAATTAATGAGATGCAGAATGACTTCAGAGTGTAAAACTACACTAGTAGTATAAGAAAATAGCATAATACATTTTTCCGTTAATACAGACAATGTATCAAGTTTCCGAAATTTATAACAATTCATTTGGAGAAAAAAAACGCCATTTTAGCGTGCCCCTTTAAAAGCTTGTATCTTTGAAAGGACGTATTTGCGGACATATGTTTATAGGTACTTTTTTGCTTGTTTTTGAGTAACAAACCCTAATACAGTAACAGCTACATTTTTGTTGCACCCTATATAAAACAATCTAAACAGTAGATGCCACTAACAGCAGAGTTGACGTAGAAATTAATGACATACACACCTGGCGACTTTTTAATAGCTAATGCCTTAGAACCTTCGAGCTTTTATCGAACAAAAATTCATTACTTGTGGACGGTACATTTTTAAAAAATATTTTTCGATTTTCAATTTATAAATTAGACAAGAAAATTAATTTTGGTAGCGTTTTGAAGATAAAAACTAATATAAAAAAAAGAGAAATGCTAATACCGTGATATACAGTAAAATTTCTATTTAATGAAATTAATAAACCCGAAGAAATAATTCGTTAAGAGGCCTTTCACAGAGTTTAAGCTTAAAAAATTCATAACGTTTTAATTTTTATCCAATTAAACTGAAATTTGAAAATTTTATTTAAAATGTAATTATTTAGTGCACAGTAAAGGAAATTTGAATTATTTAAAATTTTACCTTTAAGATAAAGCTATCGAAGAATCAAATGCTGATGCATTAGATAACAGTTTTGTAAGTATATACACAATATTTCAGCTAAAAATTTTCATAAATAAACAAGTACGAATTTTTTTAATTCAAAAATTAACTTACTAAATAGTAGTGCTACTATATCAGTGGTGATTTACGGTAGTAAATCTATTTTAACTCATAATTTATATCCGATCACATTTCAACGATGTACTTACGCTTTGCTATTTTTATTTATAATATGATATTCCAGTTATAAGTAGTGTAAACATGGGATATAAAAGGAAATTTAAAAAAGGTGCTTCATACGCTTATGCTATTGTTAATATTGCAATTTAGAAATGGGTATAATATTTCATCTTTATTTGTCTTCGATTAAAAAAATATCATATAATGGTAAACTTCCACTAAAATGGGTTTTAAAGGATATTATTTAGGAAAGTAAAAAGAAGATAGGAAAAGTTTAAAAATTTTCGAACACAAAATGCTATACGAAATTGTAAACAAATGGAAGTCCAAGAAAATAGTACCCTGGCAAAAGGAGAACAGCAAGAAATATCATCAAGTTAAACAAATAATGTATCAAACAATAGTATCCTGTACAATGCATGGAAACTTGAAAATTTTGAATTAAGCTGCCACTAAAGAAGGCCTTTCCCTTACTAAACCAAAAATTATGGACATAAAATTCATTAGGAAATGATTATAGTCTAAGGGAAAGATGAATGGTTTTATATCAACACCACTATAAGTTGTAATATGTGAGGTGCAAAAAATTACGTCACAACGGAAAATACAAATGATCAGATAGATATTAATTTTGTTGCCATATTAGGTAAGACTCGGAATATGATAACATACTAAATACAACATTTTATTTATGATAGGAGTTATACCATTGGACGCGCATATTTTCAAGTGAGAGAATTTGATGCTCTTCTAAACATCCTGCTCTTTCCGGAGTTGCTTACATTATTGGCGAAGCCACCAATAAAATACTGTACCTTGGCGTGCGTAATACATTTTTCCGTGTTGTGCAGTAGAGTATAAAATCGAAAAGAAGTTGCTACAAAACACATGTTTCAAAATTTGAAATAAAACTTCTAGTCCAATGGAAACAAATTCATAGTAGAAGGGTTTCAACAAAGTATAGATTTACATGGTCTGTAGTTTACAAAAGTAGCAGATAGAAACAAGTGCAACAAGAAAACCAATGAAAGCTAAACCATACGGTTCGAAAAAGTTGAATGTGTAAATCATGTATTGAGGAACTTCTGCAATAAGTTAAAGGGAATTTCTAAGTCAGCTAGAAGTACATCTTCTCTTAAAATGGTTCCATTTTAATTACAGAAGAATTTAGAAAACAGCATTCCCAAGTTTCGAATAATTATAAACAAATTGCAGAGCAATGGTCGCAAAGAAATATTTCTCTAGGAGTGAGACTGAACAAATTTCAAAGGGACGTTTTAAATAGCGCAAATCATATTGTAACGAAACTAATTAATTATTTCAAAAGTCTATCTTCACGAACTTATAAATTATTTATTTGTCTCTGTTCAACTTAATAGTTATTGTAGAGTATATTAATAATGAACGTTTATATTTATATTCATTTATAACAGTTTCTTAACAAGCCAAGATCATTAGGAAAACTAAACTAAAGGAATTTAAACGATATTTATATAGAAAGGAGATGTTTTAGAAACATCCCAGTACCTCAGAATGTTGATATAATAAATTCCAATGGCATGGCCTTGAATTTGTTTATGTATCAGTTGCATCAGTTATTTTAATTCTATAGAACATTCTGGAGTCTACCCCAAAATTATTGTTAGCTCTAATTTTGTTAACCTGCCCCCTCTTTAAGAATGTTACGGGACGTAACTGCGACTTTAGCTCTTGCGGTGGTTTTTCCTTTGCTTATAATGCTGGAATCTGCACTATAATACATAATTGCAGCCTAGTTTTTTGAGTAAGTAGCAGAACACAGATTTCGTCGTTTGTGGAGATTATCTTCGATTCCATGTACACCCCCGGATCTTGATACCGGTGTCTTGAAACACTACATCTTACATTTTATGTACCACGTGCCAGTTAAGCTGGTCTAGACGACAAACGAGCTTCGGTACGGCTAATTCTCTATCAGCACCGGCACAAATTTATTTTCTTAGGCACCATAATGCCTTCTACAAGTCTTCATAACGTGGCTTCTAATAGGACAAGGCTTTTGTCACGAGGTAGTAAATGCTTCGTATACCTTGGCCATGTCAACGTATTAGGTAACATGCCTTCCCAATTTCTGCCCCTATACCTCCTTTTAAATTCGGCTGCGATGCCATGGGACATTCGAACGTCTTTAGCGACCCAATGAGTCTAGGGATACTCCCGAGGGGTTAACACTTCCATATTTAACTGTACACAAGAATTCCTCATACAAAGAATTTCCAAGAATTCCCTAGAATTCCTAAGACTTCCTCAAGAATTCTTCAAGAATGCTTGCGATTTCTCAAGAATACCGGCAATATCTAGGGAATTCCTTAAGATTATTTAATATATTTTACTGAATTACCAAAATTTGTTTGGAGCAAAATTTGTTCAAAGCTGAACGTGAATAAAGCGGAAATCTATCCATTGCAATTATAAGAAGAATGTACATTTTAATTCCTTTATAAAAAATGGAATCTATTCAACGCGGAAACGGAAAAGCGGATTTAAGAATTTTATCCTAAACTATTTGTTTAATGTGAAAAAGCCGGATGTTACTGACAAACGAAGGACGCCAAGTGAACCCCGCTGATTTTGGTGACAGGTGGCATATGATTTGGTCAAAAATAAAGAACGAATATTTTACAGCAGTCGTAAAACCCGTTTAAGTAATAAAAATCGCTGCCAACATTTCTAATATTGTTATATTATAATTATCGAATATTTTAATAGTGGACTAAAATAAAAGGATTTGTTAAGTCACAACATAAACGACGAAAGAAATTAATTTGTTTGAAAAAAACTCTTTTTTCAATTTCTTATTTGCAATCGTGAGTGCGTGTTGTAACTTGGTAGAAAAATCAATGAAATCAGTCTTTCACGAGTCTTTCAGTATTCTTATAATATTATTTTCTCCGAAACAGGATTTTGATAGTTTATTATTCATTCAAGTCAACCTTACCTAGTAATTATATTTTCTTACTCTATTATACAGAGTGATTTAGATATACGCCAATAACGCTCGTGAACATATGTGAATCTGGCACCCGACTTTTAAAAAATTATTTTTTTTCACTTTCTGATAGTATTCTGTTTGTAGTTGATTATAGTAAAAAAAATTTGATTGTAGTAAAACCATTTACGAAATATACGAAAGCCAAATATGGCCTGCGCTCGACTTGAAGCTAAAAAAGTTTAAAATGGTGTGATAATAGAGACGTTTGTAGATGTTTCTAGTGCCTTCAGTTTCATTTGTAATTGAACTGTTTAATAATTACAATCATTAAAAGTTAAAAACCAGAGATAACTTCGTCAAATGATGAGGAGCATGAAATCAGTTTGCGGTGTTTTATTTAGAATCGTTTGTAGTTGTTGGTATTACTTTCAATTTCGTTTGTAGTTGAATCGTTCAAAGGTACAAACAAAATTAAAAGTACTACCAACAACTACAAACGATTCTAAATAAGACCTCACGAACTGATTTAAAGCACCTAATAATTTGACGAACTTACCTTTTTTTTAAACTTTAAATTATTGTAACTGTTGAACGATTTAACTACAAACGGAACTGAATGCACTAGAAACATCTACAAACGCCTCTTTATTAAATGACACTATTAAAAGTTTTTAGCTTCGTCCGGTACGGGCTATTTTTGGTCTTCGTATATTTTCTAAATGGTTTTACTACAAACGACCGTCTTTTACTACAATTAACTGCAAAAAAATACTATCTAAACGTGCAAAAACTTAATTTTTTGAAAGTCGGGCACCAAGTTCACGTAGGTCGCTCTTGAACCGATTTTTGTTATGAAAATAAGTCAGTTGGACTAAACTTATCTATCAACTAAAATGCTTCGTTTATCCGCGAAGGCCCCAAAGTTTTTTTAAAAAGTTCGATTCTATTCTAATATTTCTCCAAAGGCATTTAAAACATTCAAATTTAGCACTGGGTTAGGTTAAGTCACGCTTAATTGTAAGTCGTTTACTTACTTCAAATATCTCAACCAGTGACGTAGATATGAGGAGATTGGGCTACTTTACACCCGCTTTTTATGTCAATAAGATTTTGGCAGATTTTAACTAAGAATCATGTTGCTTAGGTCTTTGTTTATAAAACAGGTACAGTTCCAACGTTGTAACCTAGCGACAAACGACTCGATGCAATCATGGCAATACGTATAACTTCGGAGATATTTGAATGTATGCACTTAGAGTACACACATAACAAAATTTCTACAAATATTCAAGCAAACATAAAAAGTCGGAACGACGGCTATTTTGCGTATAATAAAAGAGTTAGACGTTATTCCATAAATAGTTACAATAAAGAAATAAATCCCATAATGTTTACAAATATATGAGTAGAGAAAGTAATTATTAAATAACAATGAACAACCAGAAACGAAAAACACACTGTTGAATATTCTAAGACTCGTACAATGAACGCTGGTGTAACAATGATGGCAATTTCTATGAACTTCTTACTCGGATTGTATCGGGTGTATACTTGCTCCTACTTGTCATGCGCAGTGTCGACTGTGCTAGGTTAGAACGTCGAAACTGCACTCTAGTTAAAAGTCGATGTTCTGCACTGTTTTCCAGATAAAGGCAACTAAATGTAAAAAGTGTAGGTAAAAATCTGGTGTGAGACAACACGACTTTCTCTTACGTACATACATAGATATACAAATATACAAACGTCCATAAATGATTAAAATATTATTTACATTTATTTTGGGAACGATAATTATAACGGTCGCCTATCCAAGTTACTGGACACGCAAAACCCTGGTTAATTCCAGAGAATAGCGGCCTTTACACACACAATCGTTCGCTCACGAAATGCTAGCGCACACACTTTTCCACATGAAAGCGTGCGTGTGTAAATGTTTCTGCACTTTAGAAAATCATTTAAAAGATCCTTTAATCGGACCAAAATTGGCATTTTTTAAAACTGCAGCATTGGATTATCGAGCCATTTTTAACAGAATTTCAGTCAAACTGGCCGTTTGTTCCATTTCTTTATTCTTCTCTTAATGCAATGATAGTTAACGCAATGGAACGATTT
>JAHWXV010687332.1:0-11455 GCA_024586415.1 Phrixothrix hirtus | reverse complement strand
CGCAAGCGTTTCTAATTTTTTCTTTTAAATGTTCCAAGTTAACAGATGGTGTTTTGTAAACTTTATTTTTCAAAGTTCCCCACAAGAAGAAGTCTAGTGGGGTCAATTCCGGTGATTTGGTCGCCCACTGTATCGGTTCATTTATACCTATCCAATTTTCTCTATAAGTTTTATTTAAATATTGTTAGATAATTCTTGCTTTATGGGATGGAGCTCCGTCATGCTGGAAATACACGTTTGCTTGCAACTGTAATGACACATTTTCGAGAAGCACGGCAAGCTGTTCTTGAAGAAATTGCAAATACCGCTCACTATGTAAAACTCCTTTCGTAAAAATGCGGACTAAACAAATGCCCATTAATAATACCACACCAAATATTAATTCCTAAGTGTCCTTGATTTTCAATCGGATTGACAAAATCTGGATTTGCAGTAGCCCAAAAATGTTCGTTTTTTTTATTAGGCTTACCGTTACTAACAAAACGGCTTTCGTCCGTCCACAACACATGCTGAAAAAGCCGATTGTCATTGATATCTAGGTTTTCCATCACTTGGGCAACATAATTAATTCTTCGTTGTTTATCTTGATATGACAAGTGTTCTAAGTTATAAAGTTTATAATCGTGATAACCATTTTTTTTCAAAATTTTTCGTACCGAACTGTATCTTAAATTCAACTCACGACAGGCTTGCTGAATCGAGTTCCTTGGATGGTCTTCAAAATACTGCAAGACACGGTCAGAATTGGCCCTTTTAACAATTTTTTTCCTTTTCGAGAAGAATATGCCTAGTTATTTGCACGTAAATTTCGTTCCAATCTTGCAAATATTTTTAAGCTTGGAATAACACATTCAGGGTATATCTGAACTGATCTTCTAGTGTTCTTTTGAAACTCCCTATAAATTAATAACATGTCGACTTTTTCGTTGTGCGTAGACATTTTAAAAGTAAAACAACACTAAGACGATATTTGTCAACCATTAGCTTAATTATTGACAGATGCAATTTTTCTATTTGTTTCCAAAGGCAACTTGTTTAAATCCCGACAACTGCGAATTTTAAATAATACCTTTTTTACAAATTCGTTTATAATATTTTAACGCAAAAAAAAATTTTTCTTATTAATAAAATTTGTTTAGAAAAATGAGCTCTTTTAAAATATGCCAAAATATAGGTATTTCATGGAAAAAAATTCGATGACGTCATTGCCTTAGTTTAAAAACATGAAAAACATGCAAATTTGGCTTAAAATGGACTTTACTCAATC
Organism: Phrixothrix hirtus; assembly: GCA_024586415.1. Lineage (NCBI taxonomy): Eukaryota > Metazoa > Arthropoda > Insecta > Coleoptera > Phengodidae > Phrixothrix > Phrixothrix hirtus. The sequence continues at coordinate 10,188 of JAHWXV010687332.1, read as the reverse complement.
CCATTTAAGAACGTCTTTCAGATGTTTTCTATCGCTTTTCTTTTTCTTCTAGTAGATCTGAGATATCGAGTTTCGCTCACCCGTACATATTCAAAAATTGGCGAAAATATAATTACATTGTTACGATAATATCGATGTTTTCACTTTGATTATATCAAGGCTACACAGGTGATTTTTTATAAGGTTTTTTAAGGTCAATCTTTGCACCATAAAGAAAAGAAAAGCAACACAATCAAAATACCTAAAAATTCAGACTGAATTAATAAGATGGTAAAATGGATTTCTTGTTAATTGATTAAAATTTGTCTACCAGTTTATGAAAAAATGTAAAAAAGTAATACTACATATTTATTGTTCTTCGTAAATTATGTCCGAAGTGCCTTTTGAAATTAATCAAAATTCAGTAACTTCAAATTCTTTTTAAAAATTGCGGTTATGCAATTAAAGGACCAACTCTTTGTGTTTCTTTAAATATTTTGATTGAGATTTTACAATATACAATGAGAGTATAGATTTGACCAGGACTTTTTAGTTTCTGCTCTCTTAGTAAAGAGTTACCGCCAAGCTTTCCATGTAATTATCAAACAATCTATGTTTTCAATCGATATCGGAGTTTTTTTTTGTTTGTATAAATGAAAATTCTGTTAATCATGGCATCAAGTGATATACCGAACTTTGTTGCAACGGATATTATCATTTAATATATATTTATGTGCAGATCAGGAACATCTCCGTTTTCAAAATGAATGATCACAGACAGCCACATTTACTAGCTGATCAAAGAGTTCTGTTTTCGGAATTCTAATTGTTTATAATCTGTTATGGTAGAAAAATGTCAAAATGCGTTTAGAATGACAATTCTACCATTGTGAAACCATCTCACTTGCTTTGCCTCGTGTGACAAACTTTTCACTGGAATAGAATATTGTACATTCCAACAAAATTTACTATTTAGTAAAGGGCTTTTCAAATTTCAGTTTTGTATTAAAGGACTACATAAGAAAAGGTATAAATGTATTGATACATCTTTCGTCTATTTGCAATAAATGGTACTAATTTGTAATATTTGAATTAAACTATCGAAGCTCCAACTGAACAGGTTTTGGTAATCATTTTATTTATACTCAACGTCTAGCCATTCGTATTATTCACGTTTTATATCTCACATACTACTAAAAATAGATGCGCCAGTTTCTTTCACTTTTATGAATAAAGAAAGCAATTAATGATAGGTAATTAACTACATATTAAAAATACAGCATTATTAATAGACTGGAATGACTTAAATAAATGGAATTGAGTATAATTTAATAAATAACTAAAAAATTATGATTACGCATTTGTGCCCACTGAAGTAAAAATATTGATTTTAAATTAAATTGTAGCCAAATTTGCCCCCGCAATACATTAAATACCTAAGCCTTTTTCAACAAGTATGCCCTAGTATTTATAAGGAGACATTGATTTCATTACGAAGCAACAAAATACTGAAGCTTTATTTTGATTATAATTTAAAACGTGGCTATGCTTTATGTTTACGTTAATCGCTTAATCGGTAAGAAAGTTAATATAAACAAGTACTTATGTTCAAGGTTAATTTTTAGTATAACGTTTAATATCAATAATTTAAAAATAAACTCGGTAACAAAGAGGTGTGTTTCTATTTAAAATAATTTGCAATGAAATAATAGCAACATTCTATTTTTAACATGCCGACTCAACTTTCGGTGCAAAAACCTAGTTCTATAACAATTTATTTGAAGCTTAAAATGCAGGCATGTTAGTACATACATATGTACGTACACACATATAATTGAATATCTATTTTTAATTTTCATCAGTTATTACCTTGACTTTTTCAAGGACTACTTAAATAAATATATTGACTACAAAGTAATGTACGAACGCGTGTCTTTCGTAATCAATGTTTTCATATTTATGGCATTTTAATTTTTTATTCCGACGAATAAAATATTAAAAAGATATAGCAATAAGTGTTTTAAAATTTTATTAAACTACAAATACATTCTAATAATCTGCAACTCAAAATTAAGAAACACACAATGAGAATGTGATTTATAAACATTCATTATTAATTGTTTATATTGTTACTGTAACTTTGTTACAACGTGTGCAGTCTGGAAGAGAACCAATTTCTAAATATATTCTAATTAATTATACCATCTTTGTAGAACTCTTCAAAGTTCAGATACCTCGGGCGGGTGCAATCTCGCGTTCGCTCCATCCTGTTGAAAATATCCTGCTTACAATTGGCATCATGTAATTCCTCAATAGACCTGATAAATATTCAATATAATATACATCTGTATTTTTATTACATCACAACTAATTATTTTGTCACAGTTGGCGCTAGATATATTGATATTTGTTTAGAAAACAAGTCTTGTGAAAAATTGGCGGAAACTTTCCATAGTTGGAAAAAAGTATTCTTTTTTTCAGAAGAGTGGCAGTGAACAAAAATGTATCGCCTTCAGTCGAACTTTCATAATAAGTAATCAATAATGTGATGGCAACAATTCCTAAATTTACATAGTACGCGGTTGCTATAATTAAATTTACAGGAAAATCTGTTTGGTTTTCCAAAAATCACTGCAACAAAACTATATAATTAAAATATTTACTCCATTATTATAAAAGTTTGATTAATAATTCAGTAACATACGATTAATTTTTAATTTTGTAATGTAAAAAATAACTTATTGCATAGATACTGAAACTTTGAAAATGTAATTAATTAAAAGCAATAGTAGGTTACAGAAATCGCAAATGAAATTGTTGAAACTGTTTTGTAATTGCAATAAGAACTTAGTAAAATTTATTTCATTAATACTTATATTGGAATTAAAGAACCTCAAATTAAAATATCGCAACTGCAAAAAACTTCTATGGTTAAGTACATTGTTCGCTGTAAGGACAAACGTGAAAATCGATACCAGAGAACTTCCAGCTCAACAGTCGGTCAGTTATTAAGTTTTCAATATACCCATGTATTGCTCTAGTAATGAATAAATGTAGGGCAAATACAATTTTGATTGACTTTTTTAATAGAACGTCCTTAATTCTTACAGCTTATTAAATCATTGTATAGGAAAACTAAATTCTGAAATATTTAGGTTTCAGTTTAATTTGGATTTATACTTACAATTCGTTTTTGTAATATAGTCACTGCCATGGAATTTGTAATAATTAAAAATAACGAAAACAGAAAATTACAGTTTACAATATTATATACATATGTACGAATTAAAATAATAACGTATTAAAAAAAAATGCTAGATTCAATGTAATGATATTACATAATGAAATTGTTAATATAATTTTTCACTCAGTTTAATCATTTAATAAGTTTTTATAATTAGTGTTAGGTAATTTCTATTCAATAATCATAAGACGTAGAATATCTGGTTTATTTTATTACAAATGGAGTCCTTTTGTTACTATTAAATATATAATCAGTTAACCAATTAAAGATCATTACCTTCTAATTAGATGGTTTAGTTAAATAACATAAGCATCGCGACTTTGCTTTGCATCAAATGTTAAATTACCAATTTGATTAATAATATCTGATACTTGTAAGAGTAAATTGTAGCGGAACACTTCTTGAAAGTTTTGTAATTTTTTAACGAAATGTTTTTTAATAATTGGGCCAAAAACAAATCTTAAATTTTTAATGCCACAATTAACAATGCAAGAAGCAAACCAAAAACAGGCTATAACGATTTCAATCGTAATATTTGAAACAAATGAATGTATAATTTGGTGATTTAAAACGTAAAATGAGATATCTTAATCAAGTTCAAGTAGTTCCTGCAGTTGTCCTTCTCAGGATGGTATATTAAATCGATATTTCGTAACAGACCTTGAAATTAGTTTTTTAACTACGTTTCAAGCTAGGAGTAGATTCAGAGAGACTGAAGGATGAAAAAAAAGGTTGGTTAAGGCAAAAAACAGAAAATTTCTTGAATTAAGGTTCGATTTTTTGTTGTTTTAAGGGTTTGCTCCGGTGAGGTACACAGCTCGGGAGCATCTAAATGACCTTTAGAAGATTTATCGCATAGGAATTTCTGACGAAGTTGTTAGAGGAACCCAACTTAAAATCCACTGCCTACATCTCCGTTTTCAACATCAATACAAAGAAGTCGGGTTGCGTTTTTTTACGATATTGGAGTTGTGTATCTTTCACGGATGAATCTCGGTTTCGCCAAAGTCTTTGTGATAGTCGAGTACGTGCGTACATACGACCTGATGGGCGCTATGATGCTGGAAGTGTTCGGTGTGTCGATAGATATGGCAACTATGATCGAACGAATGTTGTCATAATCCCAGATAATTGAATACTGAAAATTGCATTCAAAATATTCTCTGAAAGCTTTTACTTCCTTTACCAATAATATTGATATCAATTTTATTTTTATGAAAGATAATGTTCCGAGAAATGTTATAAATTTTCCAGACCAATACATGGTTAAATTAAAAGCCAGTACAAAACTCAAGTATAAATCCTACCGAACACTTATGTTGTAAAACTAACAGGCGTATATATGCAGAAACAACTTTATCCCCCTCAAATAATTTACGATCTCACACATACCTGAAGTACCGCAACAATTTATACGAAGATTTTTAAATAGAATACCACATAGGTGTGGAGAAACAATTTGTGCTTGAAAAAGCCACACTTGATATAGGTCCAAAAACATGAACAGTTTTAAACCACTCCTATTCTACAGTTTTATAATTGTTTCCGCTTTATGTTGGTAATCTTTTGTCACGAGCGCTTTTGGCGTTACGCCCAACAACAGTACTGGTCGTCGAAGGAGGGAGGGCCCCGAAGGGTTACACAAGCACCATCAGCGCTCTAGCAGAAATCGAGGTATAGGAAGGGAAAGAGGGTGCCACTATTCCAGATGGCCACTCAAGGTATGGAACTATTCTCGGAATAGCTAGAAGCAGTTCCCTTAGCCTTATGTTAATTTGTCCCGGGGTTGCCTTTTTGTTAAGACCCCAAGGGTTAGTATTAATTTTGATCGCGGTCTACAGGGGGACCTAAATTAGTACATATCCTCTGAAATGTAAGATATTATCAATTAGCTTATTCTACTGTCATAAATAAAAGTCTAATTAAATGACATGACATATCTATTGACAACGACAAAAGCTTATTTAACATACACACAAACAACAGGTTACAAAGAGATTACAGAATAACTTCTCCGTCCCTTGAATATGGCCTTATTCAAGAGATACGGAAAGAACTCCTTAAAACTACTGACACTGGAATTAGGGTTAATCTATATTTAAAAACCATCAACGCATATATGCGTCCTCGATCTCAACAGTAGATATGTATTAGTGATTTCCCGTCACACGAGAAGGTTTAAGTTCGCAAAAAAAGGCTGGCGCAGGGACGTGGCCTAAATTTGACTTCTCGCCGGTGGTCGGTGAACTTTTTTTGGTGCTTACGCCTTTCGCAGGCCAACAGTAACGAAGCCAAAGAACAATAACAAAAAGGGGCATCTTAGTTTGGTTCGTCAAATTACCCAAAATGGTCCGTTGTGATGGCTTATGGATTCCCGCACCTGCAGAAGAACTTGACACGTTCAAAAAAACAGCTACGGCCTGAAATGCGCTGGCTAATCCCCAGAGATACGCCATTCCATCTATTAGGTCGGGACTTTCAACATTTTATACTATTCTGAGTCCCTAAACACACCGAATGTTTTTTTTAACACGGAGCCAACACGCGACCGAATTTATTACACTAACTACTCGACGAATTCCTAGCAATTTCGTAATGACACCGAACTCTGTCAGACTCTGACAATTACGTTTCTCTGTCACACTTACTGAAATGATTAGATTCTTAATCAACACGGACGTGAAAGAAACGCGTCTATCGTGTTTTTATCCGACTGAATCACCAACCAATTTATTTATTTTTCTACATCCGTTTTTATTTTATTTATTCCCATTGTTCTGTCAACAACGCCGTTTCTAAGAATAAAATGTATGCCGGTAACTTAAAAAAAGAAACGATTTTGTTCTTTATTCGCGGGACGCCAACAAAATCTCATATCTTACTATAAAGTTTGATATAATGTTAAGTAACCTCAGAATTCTAAAACTATTTTTGTATTTTATGTAACTTAGATCTAAGCTTCTTTAATGTTCTACTGTTTGATTTTCATTGTCATTTTTTTATGAATAATTACATAATATTAAAGGAGTATTCAGCTCATTCTTTTGAACAATGCATTTTAATATTTACATGAGTTAGTTTGTATTTAATTTGTATTATATTTATACTAATTAAACTTTGGACAGGACCCTATTGAAGCTTTTTCATATTTAAATAAAATGGTAAACGGAAGCAATGTTAAAAACGGTAATCCATTCGATGTGTATAATAAAATCATCTTACTTAACCTATGTTGAAATTAATCTAGTAAATGAACCAGATTCATGTACAAGATAAATGTGAAATAATGTGATTGGCATTAACCATAAACGTGATGACAGTTCTAAATCAAGGAAGTGATTTCTTTTATAAAAAAATTCCTTGCATTTCCGAACAAAACAGCATTGAAAAATGATAAATATCTGTTTCAGCATTTTTGGTATAGTATAAAATGTAATTGTACAACTAGCGAATAACCTTTTTAGTATATAACGATACAAGATCGGTAAGTGCCTTATAACAGATCAAGAAAAGTTAGAAAAACGAGATCGGCGGTCCTAATTTTAGAAATAGAATCTCTAATTTTAGTAGCGTGACAAATTTTAGGGTAGATACAAGAGACACCACGGTTCGTGGTATCGGGATTCGTAGCTTGGCGACCATTGTACAACACACACAAGGCAGGGTCATCGTCATTAACGTCCTTCCATAAATTGTAACGTTATCTATTTTATATTGCTAATAGTATATTATATACCAAGGGACCAAAGTGCTTCTTTTAATCCCAGGAGGGAAAGTTTATTTCTCGATCGACAGCGAGAGAAATAATTTCTCGAGTGATTAAACAGCACTTTTAGTCCCGAAGTATATACATTATTTTTTGCACTTTCGAAAACTTTGAAATTAAAAATGTCGAAGAAAGTAAAATTGCATGCTTTTGACATTGACAGTTCATTCGATTTATTAATGTATAATTCACGGCAAATGCTATTTGAATTTAATTTATGAAGCGCTATAGAAACTCTTTTAGCAAAATATGTATTTTTGATTGGTTAATTTTTGTTATTGCCTGGTGAGCGGGATTATATTTACTTTATCTCCCTTGGGACTAAAGTAAACTTTCATTCTTTAAGATTAAAAGTAATACTTTAATTATGGAAGCAAGTGACTAAAAGTGACGTTTTAATCCCAAAAGTGCAAAAACATATTTATAGCTCAAAGTCGGATACATTCGTAGGCGTACATAAAAACGGTTTGCTTTGGGTGAGGTACAATTGGTCGTAAATGGACTGAATCTGTCCAGGGCATCTACAAAAGCAGTATTTAGAATAAATGAGTCACACATACCTAGACTAAGTCCTATATATATCTAGGTTACTTCTATTACTATGGAACGTTAAAAATATCCTGGTTCTCCAGTGAAATATCCGGGCTTTATATACCGCTTCATTTCGAATTTCTTGGGAATTCTATAGGTTGCTCCTTCCTTTCATATAGATATTTTGTGACGTCTACTAGTCTTAAACCTGTTTTTTACAATTATTTATTACTACAATGGCTTCTATATATATATATTGTTAGACACCATAATTAATAAGTACAAAATTACGTTGTTTTAACATTAGAAATTTAAATAAACTATCATTTAATTTAAATTTCTAAATAATTTTGCAGTAATATAAAATAACCCCTAATATTAAGTTTTAAACTAAATTTCACAGATTATAAAAATTTAAAGTTTATAAGGTTCAAAGTGCCCGTAGTTAACAAATCGCCAGAAGTTTTAAAATTGGTGTAAAAAAATATAACTTCAAAGCATTGGGTTGTAAAATGGAATATGCAATACAAAATTTTACATAAAATCTCTTAGGTTAAGACGCCGTCAAAGGAACCACTATTCTCCGACGACAATAAAATGCAACCAGGGTTGGAAAAACCACGATTGGAACAGAAATTTAACGTTCGCTATTTCAAACATGAAACTAAAAGATTTTAAATTTGGAATCAGCCGATTGGATAGAAAATACAGGAGTAGGACGTCCTAATGTTAATAAAAGACTCGAAGACGTAATTTCGCGTTATCTTATTTTATCTCTTCTTATGCGAGTGAGTATCGCTGTGAATTAATCAACCATAAACAAGTTTTAAGATCAGTTGAAGTTAAACATGGAAATGATCTTTAGTTGTGTCACGTATGTGTAGATCGTGGCATTATTAAGCTCAGAAGTTTACATATCAACGTAAATTAAATTTTCTTACGGTAAACAGGAGAATAAAATCCAATTGTCATAAGAGAAGACTGCAAGTTTGAATTGGATATTTAAAAGGGATGTAAATTCTTTTTAAGACAGCTGACCTAGAATTTGGATAGCCAGATGGAAGTCATCGAAGAAAATACAAACGAAAATGTAAACGTTCAATGAACAAATAAAGGTAGTGTTCGTTATTTTAATTTTTAAAATTATGTTTGAATTTTAAATAAATACTTTTAAAGAACATAAGTTCTTTCTCTGGTGCACATTAATAAAATTGCAGTAAATTCTTGTTTACTACCTGTCATTAGCTTGCAAAGAGGAACGGCCGAAGGGTTTGTAAACATTAAATGTGTTCTTTAAGTTTTGTGTACTTTAAATTTTAAATGCGAATATTGTTGATTTAAAATTTTATTTATTTGAATTTTCAATAAATATATAGATCGTAAAACTTAGTTCTTACTTGGCGGAATATAATAAAGTCGTTAATTAGATAATATTTGTGAGATCTCTAGGGTGACTAACGTAAACATTTGACTAGACAGAATATAAAAAATTTCTGTGCAGGTAAAGAACAGGTTTGTGAATATTAGAATCCGTTATTCAGAAGAGTGAGTTGATAGAGATCAATACAGTTCAAACTAGTTTGTCTATATCAATTCTAAAATCAAACAAAGATTACGTAACTAAATTACGTAATAAAGCAATTTATTACAATTGTTTTTTATAGCTTCCAAACGCTAAGTTATTTAATTTGTTTAACAATCCGCTAATTAAAAATATTAAACTAGTTAGGAATTACACTCACTGAACTTTCTTTCTATTATATATGGCTTTGATAATACACTCTGTCTATATTTGTCAAAATTCGTCTTGAAAAGGGAATGTTGAATATTAATTAGATAACAAGGTTGTACTAGAAACTTATCAGTTGCCCAAAACTTCTTATTTAATGTGTAACTATCCTTTTTCCTATATATGTTGCGGTTATATTAGGTAACCATCTTCAGAAGTTGTATATCTACATAAATAAATATTTGTATAGCAAATTAATCAAATATAATTATTTTGAAAACTATATTTAATACAAAATAGCTAGTTAAAGTGAATCATTTAAACCAGGGTGATATTAGTGTTAGATGTAAACAGAACTCATTAATTAATACAGTTACGTGTTATAGCTTAGATCAGCCGAGAAAATAAAATGTTTAATTTATAACCATAGTACAATGTAGAAATGAAGGAGATGACGTTTTCTTTAAAATTTAAGGTATAAATAAAGTTAAAATTTGTACATATACATAGGCGTATTAACACACGTTCGCTGCTACAGGCGTATAGATTGCATGTTCTGAGTGCTGAAAGCATTTTAATTAAAACTTTTAAGATTTTTCACGTTAACTGCCCTATTCTTAGATGTTTCTTGGGATGTCACTCGATTAGTGCCTTTTTTATTAAAAGCGCATATGGTGGGTCGTGAGCATTGCTTACCATTTCTATATGATAATGGTCATGACGCACAGCGTGTCTGTAGTGCATATGCTCGCTGACATGACATGAACGTGTCTATTTTGCGAAAATATTTATTTTAGTAATATACCTTTTAATATAGTTTATAGACAAAGGTTATAGCTCACCTCGTAAATATGTAATAATTATAGCATATATGTAATAAAATAAGAATTTATTACTTTCTAATAAACAGTTTTACAAAGATAAACAAGAAATGAAAAT
>JAHWXV010687328.1:0-10569 GCA_024586415.1 Phrixothrix hirtus | reverse complement strand
ATATATATATATATATATATATATATATATATATATATATATATATATATATATATATATATATATATATATATATATTGTTAATAGTGTAACAGACGGGAAATAAAACTTTTAACAAAGATTTGAAATCTTGTTCGCTTTCATTTCTGAATATTTTTAAAGATTGACATTTCTTCACTACTTTATAATAAAAAAATAATGTAATTTTTAACAATACCGAAAAAGACCAAAATATTAAAAATACGTATTGTTAATTAAAGTTTAATCTGGGCACTACTGTAAATTTGAATTTCGATAAAAAAACTATGTATATGAATTCTTATTAATTTAATCATTGCAATGACAAACTTGTTGAAGTTGTTTCAAATTACATTATTGTGTGGTTCATTTTTATTGGCTAAAGCAGTGTTTCTCAAACTTTTTTGGATCACCGCCCCCTGGTTTTGACTGTTAGTAGTAAAATCCCTCCTCCTATTCTGTGTACATAGGAGCACTCACCAGGACCTTTTTTAGTACACCACTATAAAGTTAAGCTAAACAACAAAAGTTAGTATCATGCCCCGTCTCCTTTGGTAATTGCTCAAAAGTGGACAATATCACCCACTTTTGAAATCATTGGACTAAAGTATATTAAACAAATGTAATAATGTATTTTGAAAATATTCATTAAAAATTTTGTAAAGGTCGAGTACCTAGATCTTTAACTGAAATAAATTTACGATTTTCCTAGATTATATTGAAATTGACTAATTTTAGTTACTTTATTATAATTTATATACTTTTAGGGCAGTACTAAAAGTAATATATCAATTTTAGGATCAATGCAGGTTTCATGAATATAGGATTAATCAATCAATCCCTCCCTAACAAATAGTGAAACTGCAGTTGGTTTGCTAATATTCTTACATTCTTTGAAGATGCCTCTCACTAATTTTGATAGGCCTTGGATATGTTATTGAGCAACAAAAAATATAAGACCTATATTTTTTTGTTTTAGAGGAGGTTTAGGGTGTGAAATCATCCCTCAAGACAATAACTTTTTTAATTTGTGCTGAATATCTGCTCAACTATGAAGCATGTAAAAAAATGTTTTATACAAAAATTGTATGGTATTTTATACTCTTCATAAATATACATTTCAATTTTATAGAAATTGAAAATTTATAATAACTCTTCCCCCTCTGCCACATTTATGAATTGTTTTATTGAATGTTGATGTTACCTACTAATATCTGATACTTTTAGGTTACCTATACAGCATGTCCCAAAAATAGGTAGCACCATGTAAACTGTGGGTACTTATGACCTTTATAGCACAATTCTCTTATAATTCTTTTTCAAACACAATTTTAAAATTTTAAATGATATATTTTGCTCTAAATACAATCCTGTCTACCAACTAAGAGGGATTATGAATGGAACGATAGTAAACATATACTATTGCAATTTGATATTCATATAAAAACATGCAATGTTTTCTTAGGACATGCTTGTAGTAATATGACCTATAAAGGTTCTTTGGCGTTGTTTCTTTGAAATAACAAAACAATTTTAGTCAGTCATTACACTTTAAAATTTAATTTTTAAACATATTGATTGCTTGTTAACAAAATTATTTGTTAAAAACACAAGATTCTAAATTGTTTTATCTCAGATATTATATTAATACATTAATTTTTTTTTAAATTTGTAATATGTTCAATAGAGATATTCTAAAACAAAATAACTGATTCTTTTTACGCCAACCACTAACAATACTATTCTCTAAACGTTATTATTGTAAACCAAAAGAACAACTGGAAAATACATAGCTTAGTTATTTTGCTTTGTAAAAATGGTTTTTAAATGTTTCACTTGTCTGTTAGATTACTGTAACGTAGACTGAGAAATACTGTTCTAAAATCAGGAAAAGTAACAAAATTATTTTAATGTTATCTTCTGGAATAAATACTTTTAAAAACCAACTTATATTCCTAATTCAAGATATACTGATGAGTAATACACATCAAGGGCAATAATATTGCTATCTGGCACAGTGCACATGCCAGGATTGGACTGAATACTAAATTTCATAAGCAAATTTTGTTTTCAGGTTATAAGGTACCCACAGTTTGCGAAGTGTCATTTATTTTCAGGACATCCTATATAGTCACCTTCAATGTCTAAAACTTTGGTCACACTTGGTATATAGGACATTTTGAATGAATTTGAATTTTAAACCCTAATCTAGCATTTATTCCCCTGAAGGTCTTGATTTAAAAATATATAGCTACTAATACATAAAATAGCAACTTACTATAGGCCCTACATATTTAAAATAATGAAAAACTAAAAAACAGATTACATGTTTTTTTGTAGAACAATATTTTATAAATTCTAAGGTACAAGCTTCTTTCATTCTTTAAAATTATTTCACAATCAATGTAAATAAATTTGCTAATAAGACTATAAATTCTGAATTATTTTTGCATATTTTTTTTTATTTAGATGGTTTTTATCTAGTGCGCTATATATTTACATCAGTCAATTATTTTAACCTTAATATTTGAATTATAATTTTATAGTAGGGGTTTATTTTACAAACAACATTAACTCGTTGATTCTTCATTCATTACAAAGTGTTTATGGCATTCAATGACTTTCATTTAATTTTTACATTAAGAGCAATATCTAAACTATCTATCAAAATTATTTGATCTACAAGATGTTTTTTGCTGTTATTAAATTTAGCTCCTTAATATACAGAGTGTCCCAAAGAGAATCGTTCAATTCGAATTACTTTTATTTTGTAAAATATTATACATACAAAATTAAGAATAATTTTATTTTATTCATGAAATTTTGTTACATATCTAGTTATAGATGCTCAATATAACATCCTTAAGATGCACGGCATATGTCCATGTGGTATTCGAATTTGTTATTCGTTCCACACTGTATCAAGCATAGCTTTATTCGCTAATGCTATGGCTGCTGTTATGCAATTCCACAGTTCAACCAGTGTTGTTGGAAAGGGAGGCATATAGACTCAATTTTTTTACAAAACCTCATAAGTAAACATTGCACACAGTAAGGTCTGGTGATCTTGGAGGGTCAATGAATCATTAGGTCCTATACAGCTGAATCAATGCTGAGAAATTCTACCATTAAAAAATTCTGGAACATGGAAGTTCCAATGTGGTGGTGCCCCATCCTGTTGGAAATTGCAGTATTCCAAAATGGTCTATAACTGGGGGAAAAAGCCAGTTTTCAATCATATTGAGATATAAGATTCTCTAAGAAGAAAAAGGGACTGTATACTTGTTTATGAGAAATTGCACAAAAAACAAAAAAAATGTGTTACAAAATTGTCATCTTCCAACTTGCTAAGGATAAATTCACAAAACTGCATATGTCGTTCTTTGTCACTTTCAAGAAGAGCCTGCAGTAACTGAATCCTATATAGTTTCATAAGCAAACGTTGATGCAAAACATGTCAATACAGTTATTCTGGGAATGTGTAGCTTTTTACCAGCATGGCAAGTGGATTGTTGGGGGCTACATAAAAACTCTGGCAGATGCGCTTCTCTTCTTCATCTGATGTACGAGTATGTCCACTACATTTCACTTTACACAAACAACCCTTTAAGCTGAGCTGTAGGAGGATCAGCACTGTATTCATGACAAAAAGCATGTTAAATGGTTATTAACGACTCACACTGCGCAAAACATAGGACACAAAAATGCTTTCTGTTGTGCAGTCACCATTTTCACTAACACAACAATAACTGGTAAATGAAGCATGCTAGTATTGCCTAGTGGCAACCATGTGAAACTCGAGAGTTTTTCTTTCTAACAGTACACTGCACAACCAAAATGGATTAACAGCTAAATACTTATGGTTTTTTGAAATCGGATGATTCTTATAGGGATAAGGTGGTATAGTGATTTTACATAGATCTGTAAAAGTTTATTAATAATCAGGGTCCCATTATTTTTATCATATCAAATCATAGTGGTATTATCTGTAAATATTGTTAATTAATCTGTAATATTTTTACTAGACAAATCATTTAACAAATTTTTATCGAGGTTGTTAATAAAGAAATTGGGCGGAAGTATGCTAAGATTACCACCCTTAAATATAGAGATGACAGTTACATTTTTCAAAAATTTACTGAAAGAATCTGTAGCCAATGATAAATAAATTTTCAACCCTTTCACAAACCTTATAAATCTATGAGATTTAACATTCTTCTTAGTAAGAAATTTAATTATAATCTGTCATACAATAGCTGATAATACTGTTATCTCAGACATTGAACTTACTTTTAACCAACTGTGATATTCTGCTGATAAATGGTATTAAACAAGTGTTCATTATTTATTATCATCACAGCAAATGATGTTTTTATACCAAAATACCACTGCAAGTCCGGTTCATATTGGAACTATTGGTCTATTATTTCCTGGACTTACAAGCAACAACAGATATACAAAAATGCTACTAAAAACATTAAATTTTAATAGTAATTTATGAAACTGGTTAAAATGCAGTTGATACACATATATTGTATCAAAATCTGATTAAGGGATAAAGAAGGTTAAGATGATGACCAAACAAATAATAGATGCCATGATTGAAAACAATTTGATCTATCACATTTTCTGTAAATCTTCAGAAATAATCTATTAACAAAGGATTTGCAATTTGTGGAAAAACAGATATTCCAAAAGCAAAAGAGTGACATCATGTCATGACTATCTAAGAATTGGATAAACGAACAGATAAAAACCATGAGAAAATGAAAAACTAGACCCTTTTTTAAAAGAAATATTTTTTAAAGTTTTAAATCATGTTCTTAAAAATAATTGGCCTTTTGTACAAGAAAATTTAAATTGGACTTAACACATTAGTGATCATAACATTTATACATAACCTAGAAAGGCAATTCTACTGCTAGTCAACTACAATTACTAGTATATCTGCAATGATATACTACCATCAAAGTATTTAATTCTGGTCTCTCACTTTGAAGGCTCAGATCTCTAGAACCACTCAACCAATTTGTATCAAGCAAACCACATTTTAAATACTATTTATCTCTGTAAAGTTAACCATTTTATTTAAGGCGAAATCAGCTTAAGTAGAATTAGAAAAGAAATTTGTTTAAAATTATTGTAATCTTCCAAATAATAGGGAAGCTTTGTTTTGTTAGGCAGTTGAGCAAAACACATCTGAGAACAGAGTTGTATTGCAGTTGCTTGGCATGCTAGATTGTATTGTGAGGAATTAGCTTGTAAAATTTCCTGAATACAGGCATCTAATGTATTTACTGCTCAATCACATTTATTGTTAATAATTGTTAGAACAAAATATATTTGAAAAAATGCGATTTGTAGCTTGTATTTTACGAACTCCGGTATTTAAGAATTTATTACTAAAAAACTATGTGCAAAGACAACATACTTCCATATATTAAAGAATGGACCTTATACTACAACTTAATCCAGGTTTTCTGTTATTTTATTAGCTAATAATACAGTTATGATAAAAAATAGTGTGGTACTCCAACTTCATATTTGAAGAGACACTTCAAAACGTTTTACTACTTATTGTAACAAAACACAAACCATTATAGAGCAATAATATGATTAATGAAAATACTGATTTTTTAAGCTGGCATTATTTAAAATAGCACCTGAGAAAAGGTCCACTGTAACGTTTAGTGAGCAGTTCGCTGCAATAGCATACTGTTACTATGACGCATTTTCTGTTTTTAGTAATAACAGGAAGTACACAGATGTATACTGTCAAGCACATACCACACTATTGGTACTGAATTGCAGTTCAAGGCAATCATCTTTCTCTGATACTATTAACATTTGAAATTGAGAATAACATAATCAAAAATATACTTTTAAACAGTAATATTGCATAATTGTTAATTAATGCCAATTTATTATACACAATAAAAAATATTCATTTTGAATATCAAATTGCAATGATTTTATTTTTATTGTATAAAGAGACAGTCTCTTCAGAAAGACTTGAACTATGTAATTTGTGAATACTGCTAAGTTTGCTTTAAAAATACATTACTTATAACATTTTATAAGTATGCTTCTTGCAATACCTTATAAATTATGACATTTTTTACAAAGAAGTATTTATAAAATCTCTGAAAATGATATATCCAAATAAAATTTATTCATCTTAACCAGAAATGGTTATATATAATAATAATATAACAATAAACTGTAAAAATGGCCTGCTGTTTCTGAAATATTAACCTTCAAAGTGAGGCACCAGAATTAAATGCTTTGATAGTAATGCAGACTAATATTGAGAAATTGTTAAAATTTCCAAATTGGAGTAGAATATGAACATTACAAAATTTCAGTTGGTACTTTAAACGCAGCCAGGAAAATATCGATTGCGCAGGTGACGTTTTTGTCAATTTAAGCTAGCCTAAAAACCACCAACATCGAAGCAAAGCGTAACGTAATGGTATTTTATTAAATATTTAAACAAAAATTGTTGAAAATGTTTGCCATTTACTTCAAGACACCTACGAACACATCTTTGCTTTTTGCTGAGTTGTAAATAGTATTTTTAAACAAATTAATATATCAATTAATTATTTAATGACTTTTAAATTCTGTTAGTAATCAAATTTGAATTTTTTATTTGCATTCGTCACTAGTTTGGCTGTGTCTTAAGTACCATCCTAAGATGATGTTCAACCATAACCTAACCTAATTAGAAATTTTAACAATATCCGTTAACCAGCTTTTCTGAATATAAATATGTAAACTGCATTTAACATAATTGAAAAACAAAGCAGTAGCTTACAATAACAAATCAAAATTAATTTTTTAAATTGTGGTTAATTAAAATTTTGAAATTTTATCACCATCGTGATATAAACTCCATTAAAATAGGTCCAGTAGATCTTAAGGTTATCCCCTAGTAAAATAGTTACGTGTATACATATTTTTATGTACTGTAGAAATCCATGCTACAGAAACAAGGGTGTGTCTCATTTTCCTAACCACCATAATATTATTAACAATTATTCTTTTTGAGTAACAACTGTTTGATGGTCAGCTATATACGAATTAATTAATTTCTACATGTTATTTTTGTCATTTAGAAATAATTAATAAAAATTCTATTCAATATAGGGAACGAACATTCTTAGAAACCAAAAAATTCAAAGTATTCACAATAGATGATTTAAATTCTCTAAAAATACATAGAAAAACAATATAATGAATTTCTGCTTGTTTTAATTGCAGCTGTTATTAGGAAAGTCAAATTCATATTAATTTGAAAGATTAAATTCATAAAGAGGGTTATTGTTGCTGTGATTGGGTGTCATATTGTGAAAAAATTAAAATGTATCCTCTCACCCATTTATTTAATATAAAAAACAAAACTACAACATGTTTTGCCAAACAATTGGCATCTTCAGTTATTAACAAAGATAGTTACCAACATCCAAAATACGCGAAAATAAAATTTTAACAGCTTGTCAACATTTAA
The DNA here is from genome assembly GCA_024586415.1 of Phrixothrix hirtus. Taxonomy (NCBI): domain Eukaryota; kingdom Metazoa; phylum Arthropoda; class Insecta; order Coleoptera; family Phengodidae; genus Phrixothrix; species Phrixothrix hirtus. The sequence continues at coordinate 3,041 of JAHWXV010687328.1, read as the reverse complement.
AATTGAATAATTAAAAATCTTTATAAAATAAGGTATTAAATTGACTAGCAAACTTAAAGTAATAATTTTATTCATGTACTTCGGATGTTATAAACTATCATTATTTACTACCAATTGTTCTGCAAAAGATGTTGTAGTTCGGTTTTTTATATTAAATAAATTTTTTTTTGAAAAATTAATTTATAGGCGAATGCTTATTTTGTTTCTAAATGTCTAGTTCCCCATTACACAACACAAAGAATTTGTGTATTGGGGCTGTTTAAAATAATTTACTTTTTAGAAGACTCCTTACAAAATAAGAAATACTACTTAATGTCATTAATTCTTACACCAGCAATAACATAATATGCCAACTAATTTAAATTTAACATGTAATTTTTCAAAGAAATTTGAACTCTTTCTTCTGCTTCCTTTTGCGTAAATCGATGTATGCTTGTGATTTTATGTACTTGAGCTTGCTTGTGAACTATTTTGCTTTTCTTTTTACAAATGTCATATTTACAATGGTTACGCTACTGAGTTGGAATGGAGTTGATGCAGGTGTAATTTTGATTTATTTTCCCAGATTATCAAATGCCTATTTCTTATTTGGTAAGGACTATGCTTCAAATTTTGTTACTTATTAAACTTTCTACATAGTAAATTTATTCTTGTGCAATTTGTAATTGTAACAGAAATTTACACGACAAAAATATTTAACATGTATTCCATAAAATAAAGGAATACATGCTTATAAAATATTTAAAACATCTTATTAAGAGTAAAATAATTTCTATCGGCAAATACAATATTTTAAACTATTAAAATGTAAATTACGGTGATGTACTAAACTGATAGTAAAATTATCATCTCGTTAAAGAATTTCTGCAAGTTTAATCACTTTATATCTGACTAAATTTCTACTTATATTAATATACTAATAGGTATACAGGGTGTGTCAAACTAAGTGACACTGCACAAACTATGGGTAGCTTAAGACCTATAGAACAAAATTTGCTTATGTAACTTTTTTCAAAAATGTATAATTTTCATAACACTAATAATTATAGTATTAAGTCCAATTCTGGCATGCATATGTTTGTTTCTGAAAATATATTTATTCCAGAGGATAAAGTTAAAAGGATTTTATATCATTTTATCTGACATATCTTAGAACAGTACTTCTTAATCTCCGGTATATGAATCTCTACAGAAAAGTGAAAAATTTAAAAATAATTGGTGTCAAGCAAAATAAGTAAATAAACAATGTATTTTCCAGTTGTTCATTTTGATTATAATAGTAATTTTTAGGAAATAATATTGTTACTAGTCCATGCAAAAAGAACACCTCCATTAAACATGTTACAAATTTTAAAACAAACTTAATTATATTAATTTTATGTCCGACATTTAAGATAAAACAATTTACAATCTTATATTTTGAATAAGTAATTTTGGTAGCAAGCAATGAAACAATCAATATGTTTCAAAAGTAAATATTATAGTGTAACGTAGACTTAAAATCGTTTTGTTATTTCAAAGAAAGTAAACAAGGCCAAAGAACTTTTATTGGTCACATTACTACAAGCACCTCCTAAGCAAACATTGTATTTTTTAAGCATGTCAAATTACAGTTGTGCATTTTACTACTATTCAATTCATAATTCCTTTAGATTAGAAGACAGGATTGTATTTAGACCAAATTATATCATTTAAATTTCCAAAATGTAAAAATTGTTTTAAAAAAAATTTATAAGCAAATTTTATTGTACAGGTACCCACAGTTTAGACGGTGTCACTTATTTTTGGGACACTCTGTATAAATAGTATTACCATAGTATAACTAATAATAATTGTGAATCTACTGTCAAATTCTTTAATTTTCACTGTCAAATTTCAAATGATGTTTGCCATTATGTAATGTGTTTAATTCCCATGAAACTTAATTTAATAATTGTCATAGTGGAGTTTACTTTTTAATGGGGAACGTTTTGTACTTAAATTATCACTAAATAACCAGAAATAGTGTATGTACAGGGTGCCCACTTATTAAGGTATTCACAGAGAATCTCCATTATTTGTGAAAATAGAAAGTTGCAGTTTTCCTGTGGAAATTTTTGAGAAAATTATGATGTTCAAAACCAAATTTCAATACCCCTTTTTGTTTCGGAGATATTAAAAAATTACCATTTTTGAGCACCTTCAGTTTTACTTTATTCTATAAGTATTGGAAAGATGAAAACTCATTCTTATACAGTTTTTTATGTACTCACAATTTCTTCTTATGGGACTATTTAAAAAATGAAATTTATTACAATCAGCACCAGAGAATAGGACAATTGCGGATTGCTACTGAAGAGGTTTTCAAGGAATTGCAGGAACAATCCATCATTGTTTTAAATGTTGAATATAGGACAATTAGAAAGTGCAAATTATGCATAGTGCATGCATTATTTAATATTAAAAAATCAAACATATAATTACATAAAGGTACTCAAAATTAAAGCTTTTGCTAAGCCTATTGGATTAGCAAAGATGTGAATTTGTAAAAAATTAAAAATTCACACTAAATATTTTGAATACATACCAAGCTAGTTATATTTTCAAAAAGTTCAATTTAAGCTAATTTAAAATATTGAAAGATACAGTGCATTCCATTTAAAGATTTATTTCTAGAAATTGGTACATGACAGAAAATGTTCCACTACATCACTGGATTCTATGTAAAACGACTTTTCACCTTTTCAGTATCTTACAGGATAGAGTAGATACTGATGGGGCTCAAAAATGGTATTTTTTCAATTTTTGTGCTATTATCTCACAAACAAAAGGGATATTGAAATTTGGTTTTAACATCATAATTTCTAAAAAAGTAGCACAGGCTTGGAAAAACCACAACTTTCTATTTTCACAAATAATGAAATTTCCTGCTAATACCTCGAAAAGTGGACACTATGTACACTCCCGTTCATGGAAGTTTGGACAACTGATAACAAATTACAAAATAAGCTTTAAAACTGTCGAATATTTATAAATAATAAATTATTTTACATAAACTCTTT
>JAHWXV010687297.1:0-11082 GCA_024586415.1 Phrixothrix hirtus | reverse complement strand
TATATATATATATATATATATATATATATATATATATATATATGCATATCTTGAAGATGCCTAATTCAACAAGCATTTTGCACAAAAATAAATCTATGGCATGTTAAGTAATAAAGGTTTATTCTCGTACGGAGATAGCCAAGGTTATTTTCACGGTTAAAGTGATGAGCACAAAAATCGTGATGTACCTATATTAAGTGCATGTGATTCAAGAAACACTATGCCACAAAAAATAATTCGGTATCATATTAATTAATAGGGGTTTACTCTTGTGCGGCGGCTGGCTAGAGTTCTTTTTCCAATTAAAGTGATGATCATATATAAAATAAATCGAATTCATGTAAAGTAACAAGATTTTACTATTGCTGTTTTCTCAGTTAAACTAATGAGCACAAAAATCGTCCTGTGAATATCTTGGGAGGATGTAATTCAACATAAAAAGGAAATGAATAGCATGTTAATTAATAAGTGTTTATTCTACTACAGGGGATGACTAAGGTTGCTTTTCCAGTTAAAGTGATGAGCACTAATATCGTGGTGTACACATCTTGAAAGCATGTAAATGAAAAACATTGGGGCATTAGAAAAAATATATTCATTCATAATTAGTGGTATCTTATTCTTGTGGACAAATCTGTTCTGGACGTAACACTTCATCTAGAACGATAAAAGTTTTTCTCCGTTTTGCTGTGAATTTTAAAGCACATAATTAGCACATAAATCTATACCTATTACTTTTTTGAAAAGAGTTTGCCAAATCATTTTGTTAAGCTAGCGCCGCATGAATTTTTCATTTTTCCAGCTAAATCTTTTGAACACAAAATTAATTTTTTCAGCATAAAATTAGCGCATGACTCAAATAATAGAAATAATTTAGTTTTTGTTGGGTGGGGTGCTAACTTAATGCATATCGTATAAATCATTATTCTTCAAACAGTAGCCGAATATATCGTGCCCTAAAATTAAATAGTCCGTTTATAGTGTAACTGCTTGCATTTTATTTGGAAAAGGCATAAAGTCACACCAAACTATTTTCACAACAAGTCCTACCTTACACAGCTGCTAATTTAGCTAGAGTTTTAAAAGGTAGAAATCCAGTAACTGGGTTGGCAATATTGGACTTGTACTATTTGTCACACAAAGGTGTTCTTTACAGAATTTGTTGCTTGGTGATTTATTTTGTCAAACTAATTTAATTTTTACACTACCGCTATAGTAAGTTGGCTATTATGTTATTATTTGTAGAAACTTAAATTGATTTTACCAAAGAGCTTCGGCTGCTATTAACGACAAGACGTCAGTATCCACGTACATCCCTAGTGACATAAAGTTCCAATGCCATTCAGATGTCAGATAACAATTTTAAACATCAAAAATAGATAAACATATTTCAAAAGTCAAATATAATCTTTAGTTTACGTTATCAACAGTCAAAAATATCTAACGCGCATTAGACGCAAAATTAAGTTGTTATGTACATATTTAAACATAGAAAATGCCCCGTTTCCGTCATTTTGCAAAGGGGTCTCATTTCTAAACATAGAGATATGTCAAACATAATGAGATATCTTTAAATTTGAATAACTACATTTCTGACGAAGTTTATTAGTTTAGATATGTTGTCTAAATACATCCTCTTGTAAAAAATATGGCAATTTTTGTTTTAATATTTAAAATATGGTACGTTTATCCAAATCCTTCCTTTATTTATCAATTTCTGTTGGAAAACCATGAAATTTCGAAATTAATGGGAATACTGGAAAGTGCGAATTGACAAGTGTCCATTCAAACTTGGTAAAATTATTAATTTTGCCAAAGACTTACCTACACTAATTTATTTTACCGGAGAGACATTTTGTTGGTAATTGAGCTACTGCATGACAAATTTGCTCATTTTACAGCTAAAAAGTTAAAATTAGCGAATTCTGCGAGTGTCTGAAATAATATCTGCAAAAAGTGGCGAGCATTGTTGGCGATTTGAAATATGGTCATCCTGAAAAATCAGTATTTTGGAAATCTGCCCTTTTGGCCCTAAAATATATATGTGTTACTCATATTTTAATTACGTTTAATTCATGTATTGGCATTGTTTTTAAAACACCTTTCTTTTAATACATTGAAATTAATATTTATTACTCAAAGCAAAAACTATAGGCCCAATTGATTTTAATCTTACGCTAAATTATTTTCATTCTTCTTTGAGATTGAGGCGTGTTTTGTAGTAAGCATTTATCTTTCATCTAATCCCGTCATATGCAACTATAGTAATTTCTTGATGGTATATGCTAAAATTCTTTTTGCCGATTTTGTAATAAGCATTACATACTTTCTCAGCTCTTCTCAGCGATACCTGATAAAAATAAGAAAAATATAATTTAGATTTCGATTCAGGAGAGGCTTAGGTGGCTCCGTCACTAATCTTAGAATTCACAATTTTATTCCATAAATACAAGGGATTCATTACCAAAGCTGTCTTGCTCCTAGGGTTACTTAAAAATATCTCCTGCTTGCATTACTGCCATTGAGAATAGGATTCAGTCCTATAACGACTTCATTGACTGTCAATTCAACATATTTCTTTTTGAAATTTTTACCAATATTGCATTTTACTCTGACGGTTTTGCAAACAAGAACACATGATAATTATACAGTCCAGTTAAATTCAAAATCTTTGTTAAGTAAAGACTTACAATTTTTCCAACTAATTTTGATTACGATGTATTAAGTAAACCGCGATCCGCTAAGTAATTCATTAATTCACCCTCAAATTAGTTGTATTCTTATTTAATTGATGTACGAAGAATTTTAAATTGTTTTAAGCAACCAAACATTGCTGTTATATAACTGATTTTAAAGTTTGCTATAAAATTTTCTGATTCTATTACAGTAGGTGTCAGCATCTAAAGCCAACTATGCATAATATCAAGTAAACTTAAAAGATAAGAATGCAATAAGCACACGTCAATTTAACTGATTCCTATATCAGCTGCTAAATCCAATTAGGTCTCGATTTATCTAGGCAGTCATTAGTAATCACCAAGAATTTCGTTAACTGTCAAACAAAATATTTCGTTAAGGGTACAGTAGCTCTACATAGCTGCCTTTCGACATTTCAGCGTTTAACACTTCGATGCGAACAGTTGCAAATTCAGCTCTTTTATTTGATTATTTTGTTATCACAATAATGACATATTTACTGCGTACTACAAGGCGTTTATCTGGAGAATTATTCTAGCTTATTTTTGTTAAGCTTTTTATCTAACTTTGACAAGGTTAGTAGATTTTTCGGTAAACCAGTTTCCATTTAAAACTTGCCCACCTTGCTCAATTAGTTAGTGTTTCAAAGGCTCTTATAAGTTTGTACGGAATTAAGCGACAATTTAAACTAAATATTTTTAAGCATTAGTGACTAACGAAATAATTAATTAACACAATATAATCAGGAAAACCAGAAAAACCCAAAAATTGATTTCAAAATTTAATAGGTTGTAATTTCTACACTGTGAAATATGAACTGCTCCATTAATTTATATTTAGAAAAATTAGCACAAATGCTAAACAGGAAATACGTTTATTGATGTAAATAGATATAACCATTCTTCATCCAAAAATTATTAGATATGAAGCTTATTCGAGTAGTAATAGTAATGGCAAGTGGTATAGTGAGAAGTGTATTCACACAGTGGCTAACCCTGTTACTAATTTAAAATGCATCAGTATCTTGAAACTTTTAGCTCTAAATCTGTACACTATAGAAACGCGATATAGTACATCGTAGCGTTCTAAGTACATATAAATGGTGTAAAAATAAGTCTCCGCCGTTTTACAAAAAATGGTGCCACCAGTAAGTTATTGTTAAAATTGTCTACATCGTAAGGTTGGACATCTGGCAACAACATAACCTTGAAATATTTCTGATTTTGTTTCAGCATCATATATTTTTTTCATACGAAAATGTCGAGTTTTTAGCCGAATAAGCGTCATTTTCGGGAACTTTCGATTTACTTCTTTAATTTAAAGAAATCGGCAGCTGAGGTGCATCGATTGCTCATAGGAGCATATAGTGAGGCTGTCTTAAGTGAGAGAAGTTAGCGTGAGTGGCTTCAAAAGTTTAAGAACGGTGAATTTGACGTCGAAGAGAAAGAACGTAGCAGAAGGCCGAAAGTGTACGAAGACGCGGAATTGGAAGCATTATTGGATGAATATTCTTAGCAAACGCAAGAATAACTGGATTTTACATTAGGAATGACTCAACAAGCAATTTCACATCGTTTAAAGTCATTGGAAATGATTCAAAAGCAAGTATACACGAACTGAAGCCAAGAGACTTTGAACGCCGATTTTTCACATGTGAATTTCTGCTTTCCAGGCATAAACTAAAGGGTTTTTGCATCGTATAGTCACCAGTAAAGAAAAATGGATCCACTACGTTAACCTGTAGAAGCAGAAATCGTGGGGACTACCTGGACATGCTTCAAAATCCACAGCCAAGCTGAATATTCATGGAAAAGAATCCATGTTGTGTATTTGGTGAGACCAGCTTGGTGACGTGCATTATGAGTTGCTCAAACCGAACGAAACTATTACTGGAGCTCTCTACCGAATACAATTGATGAGATTGAGCCGAGCACTCAAGGAAAAACGCGCCTACTACTACTCCGGACACGACAAAATTATTCTCCTGCATAATAATGCTCGTCCACATGTTGCGGCGCCGGTCAAAACCTACTTGGAAACACTCAATTGAGAAATTTTACACCAGCTGTCGTATTCATCAGATATTGTTCGATCTGATTACTATCTGTTGCGATCGATGGCACATAGACTGTCTGAGCAGCACTTCACATCATACGAAGATATCAAAAATTGAGTTGATTCGTGGATGGCCTCAAAAGATGACGCATTCTTCCGACGCGGTATTCGTTTGCCACCAGAAAGATGGGATACAGTAGTGGCTAGCGATGGACAATACTTTTAATAAAGCATTAGGTACTGTTCTTTCACAATAAATGCCCAATTTTTTATTAAGAACGGCGGAGCCTTATTTGTCCTCCTTTAAAATACGATAGCTGTCGTGGCAACGCAATATCTACATATTAATCTAGAAACATAGAACTAGTTTAACATCGTATTTATGCCGATATAAAGCTCTGTTTATATAACTGACTCTTATTTATAGAAAACTAATCACCCAATTAATCCTAGTTCTAAGAGATCAAAGTTAACATGTATAGTAAAAGTATATTATAATAAATGCGTGTTTAAGCATCCTGCATGTCATGAACAGAATAAATTTTATTTACCAGAATCTAATCAAAATAATATTTTGTAGTAACAAATAGTAATGCTGGGTTTACACGATACGAGAAACTATTTTCACTTTCGCATATGTAATTTTTTCGACGTCGAATAGTCTGTTGAAAGCATTTACAGGACATAATAATCTTATTGATAATATCAATGCCCAATCTACTGCCCTTACAGGTAAATGTGCGCAGTAATCTTTTAAAGAAGTTTAACTAAAAACTCCACCCAAAAGAACAAAGGGGATGATGAAATTATACACTTCCAATTTTTCAAAGTTTGCCCAATTACTATTATTCACGTTACGTCTATGCAAAGCTATACAAAATTTCGAAGCAATTTGCTTTCTGTACAACAAAATTTTAAACTAAAACATTAAACAGCTCCTGTTATTTATTATTTTAGTTCTGAAAATATTATCTATATTCCTCAAGCATTCCTGTTGAATGAGATGGCCTCAGATATTGTCAGCAGCAATTTTATAAATTGGTGTTGACTATCTGATTGGAAGTGTTGAGCAATTTTAATAAATTACTGTATCACGTCTTGTAAATTACGCAATTATTATGTTTTAGAAGTAGGCAACCAAACTATTTCCAGACTTTATTAGTGATAATAATAAGGCTGAGGGAGAAACCTCTTATGTTCGGAAAATAAATTTACTGTTCCGCTAAGCCTTAACTGATGGTAAAATGTTTATACTCCTTTTCGATATTTATTTTTAAATTTTGTAGGTCACGCCAAACTTTTATTTACGACATATGCTTATATATCAGATAAGTAACCAAGTACAATGAGCTGTATAAATTTATGAAATTTAAAATTTAAAATGAAATATAAAAAGGATGAAATTAAAATCTTACATCTATAAATAGAAATAAATTTACTAAAAGCACAGTTATGTAATAAACACAATAACCTTTCCGAACCGGTCCTTTAGAGTATGTGTGTCTGCAAAATATAACAGCAGTTTTACTAACTCTGTCTAACGGACCAGCTTGACAGGTAAAAGAAAGGTTGCTAGATTTTAAATTAAAATTTATTTTAAAATTAGTTTAAGCTTCTGATTAAAACACAGATATTAGTTTTAGAATTTTAAAGCATGCACTTACGTTGTAATTTTTTATGTATCATATTATCTTTGATAGTCGATAATATATCTTCCTCCTACTTAATTACTTTTAAAAGAGAATTTTGATTTTTGACTGATTTCCATGATAATTAATGATCTGGATAGGAATTTTTCAAGTTTTACTCTTTGTGGGATACTCGATTTTCACGTATTCCGCTTTTATAAAATTAAGGTTTTTTATAACGGAGCATAATTTAAAAACTTTGTTAAATATCTAATTTATAGTCTGTAAACTTTGTTCTAACTTACAAATACTGTTAGAAAATTTTTACTTAAAGTAATATTTTAGAAATTTTAAATAGGTGCTAACTTATTTCAATTTTCTAATGAGAGACCTGAGTAATTTTTAAATGCTAATTATGAGGGTTTAACATCATTTAACGAAATATTGCTTAATAAGTGCCTTTGTCGAATACAAAAATTGTTGTTACCAAAGTATTAATTAATGAACTACAAAAAGTTTAGAATGCCAAACAAACAAAACTGTCTTTGCGGAAATGATTTAGTTTCCCATAAGGAGAACATGTCATTCGGCAATTTATTTAAAGTGTTCGCTCGTGTGTGTTGCAATTTCTTTAGTGACAATGGGATATTGATTTTAATATCGTAATTATCTTTCGATGGGTGTCAGCACATTAACCATTAACTCATCTTCGATGTCGCTACAATTCGTATGTGCGACAATGCAACGCTATGCAAGCACGCAGAAGTATTTAAATTTACCTTCGTCCGTAGCGTTTAATTTCGATTTCGTGAAGAGATTTGGTTAGAAGTCTGCAGTAGTTAGCAATATTAACGGTATGATCACTATAAAAATATCTTTAGCCAATAACTGCATCATCTTTATTCCCAACTGTTTTGCTTTGAACTGCTTTGGTGGCAAAGGGTTGTAAAATTGCACAATGGTGAAGAGTTATTTGATATCAAACCTACAATGGTGGATACAACTTTTATTTATAATAGAAATTCCGTCAAAAGCACTATTAGTAATGTAGCGGCTTACCCCAACAGCTCAGGATAATTATTAATTAGATGATATTTGGGCAAAAGTGTACCCTTTCGAGGAAATGATCGAAATGAGACTTTATTCAAACACAAATATCATATAGTATACCATCAATTTCTTTTCAATTCTTATAGTGTCAGCTATCCAGCAACTTACATAGCAAGCAGCTTCTAAAAACTTAATGTGTAACTTGGTAGGTGACAGGTAATGTTCATGTCGATAAATTTTATTAATACGTGCGTGATCTCACATATGCTGTATCTTAACCATAAGTAGTGTAATTTTCGGCAAGGTGCTGTTTTCGTAGGTTGATAAAATTGGCGAAAGGACGCATATGCAATAAGACATCGCTCTTACAACTAGTTTTGCTTATAGATTTGTTGGAAGTATAGGTATTGAGTGTTTTGCTTAAAATAACTAACAAATGTGAATATTGTGCAGTTATAAAGTCCTTCGTAAAATATGGTTTAACACTGATGTGAATTCGCTCCTAGTTTACAAGTACGTATTCCCGTCTTTTCAATTTTCACATTTAAAAATGGGGTGTTAAATTTAGTCATGGTATTATCATCGTTGAACATGATCTACATACACGCCGTCAAAAAAATTTAATAGCGGTGGTCATATGAGAGCAAACGCATGATTCTCTCTCAGCCAATCGGAGAGTTAAAATGAGTGCAATATCTGAAGTTATAGGAATTCCAAAAGAACGTGGAGATTATAATTTTCATGAACAGTTACACATGAAACAGACTTACACGAATTGAGTACGGCACTAGCTAACCATAGATTAGAAACATATTTTCATCAAATTTTTGTAAGTGGTTTTGGAGTGTTTTATACTATACATTCAACACCAAATAAAGCCAAGTCTGTTGCATGTGTAGGCAAGGCTATGGCGTTGATGTTTTGCGATACTGACGTGATATTGTCCATTAATTATCATTATCTATTATTTATTTATTTAAAGACAATTGGAACGAGATTTAATCCCAATTCCACTAATTACCTTGATGTTAATCTACAATACTTTTACATTATTGTTGCTGAGCTGTGCTATGTAGACACTTTATTTTTGATATTCCCATTGTTGTTAATAACTAAATCAAGCTAAAACTAACTTCAAGTACTAACCTAAATATTAGATTTTTTGAAAAACCTTATTCAATTTTTAATCAATGTTAAAGTGTATTATTTATATGGTTATTAATTATTAAGCTAACACTGATAATATTGTTGTCAGATTTTGTACACGTTTATCCAGTGCACATCACAAACACCCGTACCAGTGCAAGCAACAAATCTGTTAGAAGCTAAGAATACTCTGATCATTCGTGATGCTTTTCTTACGTTAGTCCTTAAATACGGAACAAAAAATGAATCTTTAGGTCTTGTCCTGTGAGTTGAAGCATATAGCATTATAGTTTGTAGTAGGTTAGAACAATCAATTCTATTCTTTAGAAGTTTGTGTATAAAAGATATGTCTGATATTTCCCTCCTGTACTTTAACTTAATAATGTTAAATTGATTTCTAATACTTTGATATCCGCTGAAAGGAGGAAGGCATCTATTTTTCTTATAATAAATATACTTTAAGAATCTGTTTTGGACACTTTCAATGTTTTTACAGTACATTTCTATGTATGTGTTCCAAATTTTGCTGCCCATACTCTATTATTTATCTAACAAGCGTATTGTATACTAATATAATTGATCTAACAGACCGAAAATGTATTGTATTTCTAATAATAAATCCTAGTGTTTTAGTTGTTGCTTGCACAATATTATTTATGTGTACTCTCCAGTTAAGCTTTTCTTCAAATGCTATACCTAAATCTTTAATCGTATTCACAGATTCAAGCATGACGTTATTCATATTATATTGATATATAATACAGGAGTTTTTCAAAGTATACGTCATTTTTCTGTATTTATTAATATTAAAGTATATTTTATTTTCATTGCTCCATTGCATAATGTTATCTATATCATTCTGCAATAAATTGTTATCGTTTGAATTATTTATTTCTCTGTATATTTTGAGGTCATCTGCAAATAGTAAACAATTAGAATTCTTAATATACGAATGATTAATAAAAATAACAAATAAAATATGTCACAAGTTACTAGCTTGCAGTACTCCTGACAGCGTTGCATATATGCTCGATTTGCAATGATTCATGCACACATATTGTAAACGATTATGCAAATATGAATTCATTAATTCAATAAAATCATCTGCAGATTACATCTACTTGACCTTGTTTATCTAATACCTTAGTCGTATATTCTATAAAAGTAATTAAATTAGTATCAGTTGAACGATTTTTAGAAAACCATGCTGGGCTGTGCTCATGTTTTATAAATAAATGAATTTTTTGACATAGTAGTTTTTCTAGGACTTTTGCAGGAGGCGATAAAATTGAAATTGGTCTATAGTTTTCAATATTAGCTTTATCACCTGTTTTATGTAATGGTACCAATTTAGTTAACTTCCATTTATCCGGGAATACTTTAGTTTTTAAAATTAGATTAAAAATTTTAGTTAATGGTTTGTATAATAATTCGTTACATGCTTTGTATATATATGATGGTATAAGATCTGGACCCTCCGATTTTTTAGGTTTTAATTTATTTAGCTCATTTTTAACTATGCCTTCTGTAAATTACTCAATACTGAGAGTATCTGGACGATTTATCTGAGATGGTTTAGATTTAATAACTTTGATATCGTATTTAGAGTCATTTGTAAATACCGAACTAAAGTAATTTGAAAATTCATTTACTGCTTGCTTCACAACGAGATTATGTTTAGTGTGATATTCAAATGTGTGATACATATAATTTGACCTTTTTTTAGAGTGAGTGAAGTTCCGAAAGCCATTTGTGTTAATGGTAATTTCTTTTTCTGCTGATTTTATATAATTTTTATAGGCAATAGACACATCATGTTTAGTTTCCCGCCTTAACCCAACAAATTCTTGAGAATAATAAGTATTGGAATGTCGACGTTTGTGGTGTAATAGTTTCTGTTTTAATTTTGTAATAATGCTTTTATCAAACCATACAGGGTAATGACTTCCTTTTTTAGCCGCTTTTTGGTATACCTATATCCATAATGCCATATAATATATTATAAAATTTGTCAACAACTTCATTTGGATGTGTAGAATCATTTATGCACTCCCAATCAGTGGAACGTAACATTTTATAAAATTGTAAAAATTGGAATTTTTATAATTATAGGATACTTCTCATTAAACTCATTTAATACTTTAGTGTTAGCAATAGGTCCAATAGTCTTTACAATTAATAATGCAGGATGGTAATTGTCGATATTTATTAATGCGTCAATTATCTGGCTAACCTGAACTTCTGGTTTAGCTAATACTAAATCAAATGTTTTATTTTGATCGTTCAAGATATCATTGCATGACTTGATATCTAAAAATTTTAAAACTGTTGTATATATTGTGTTAATTCATTTCCATTCCTAACATTAAATTGCGTCCCTTTTATACAAGGTATATTAAAATCACATACTATGATGAATTCCTTTTCAAAATATAGTGAATTATTTTCAATAGATTCTAGATAATTATAGTAAACTATATTTGGTAATTGAGGTTTAAAATAAACA
>JAHWXV010687255.1:0-10260 GCA_024586415.1 Phrixothrix hirtus | reverse complement strand
CCCCCCCCCCTTTGACGAGCTACACCCCCAATTAACTACCTTAGAGCACATGTTAGACGAAAGATATGGACCTACGATTATTGCAGGAAATTTTAACTCAAGATCTGTAGCATGCGGAGATAGAATTAACGACAGAAGAGCTCGAACATATGATTTCATCTGCTGTAACAGCTTAATCATCGCCAACACCCTGGATCAAGGACCGACCTACGAATTTGCTAACCGCAGCAGTTTTATTGATTTGACTCTTTATAAGGGTACAGGCATTGCAGAGTGGTTGATTAGCGGTGAAGATGTTAAGTGGGGAGGAATCTTCCGGACATACCAAAACTTCAACCAATTAAAAAGTATTAAATAATTATGAAAGAGATTTCGAAAATATACGAAGTTTTGGGTATTAAGTAAATAAGATAATAAATGAGCTTGTGTAAAAGTACATAGAAAAAAGTCAGTTCAGCAACTTCGGTATTCCAAATTACATTTTGTAATTATAATAATGTGTCAATAAGATTAATTATTTAGACATTGTTGGGTTTTTATTTGTGGGTGGTTTTCGATATCCCCATTTTGACGTGTTGTAACTTTTTATTTATAAATATGCATTTTTAAAGCTACAATAAATACTTGTGAAACTACAATCTTGTATTTTCTAGATGCTTAGAGGATTTTGCATGGTACTACATACTAAAATTATATTTATTTTAAAAAATTCTTCATTTATTACCTATTTTTAACTAATTTAGAAAACTTTTAAAAAGACATTTAAACTAAATAAAAGATACAAAATTTAGAATTCTTATTCTGTCTTAAGGTTCTTTACTTTTAATCTGTAAATATACAATACCGGCAATTTTGGCCGATAAATTTCACCAAAGTTTACACTTTTAAATTTCAATTTTTAATTAATAAATAAATTTTACAAAATAAATGTGTAAAATGAGATACATTTGTAATATTGTTAAAAAGAAACTTGTGGAGCAAATACAAACAATTGTACCATAACTAACGTTTACATGATACATTACCTAACATGGACCTTTTATAATCACAACAGAAAACAAGTTAATACGAAAGTTAATATTCACTTCAGGTTTCATATTATATACATTTCACTTACTGCAAGTGAGGTAATAGAAGATTTAGAAAACAATCGTTCGGCTTCTTTAAATTTTCTATTTCGTTTATCTGACTTCGAATTCGTTGTTTTGTTACTTGACAAATATCGATCCCACCCACGTATAATGTTACCATATAATTGCGTATCTTCCAAATAAGATCCTTCAAATGCGTATATTTGTCTTTCTAAATTGGCTAACGTTTCCTACAATTTAAATTTGGCGGTAAAACTTTTTGGTTATGTTCAAAATTTTTTTTATCATATTAATGCAATGAAAATGCATTATACTTAGTTTAATATGAGAAAATAGCATAATTGGAATTAAGGCTTACTGATATTTCAGCTTTTCTTTTAACTAATTCAGCAAGTTCTCCCCTAGCATCAATTGTTATTGTACTTTTAGTAGACATCTTACTTTCAATCCTAACAAGTGGTGCCATTTGTTATTTTTATAAAATAAATTACTGAAGGAACTAAAACGGTAATTAAGGAATTAGATTTCGGGTTTTAACGAACCATAAAACCTTTATACAATTTATAAATTTATATAAAGAAACTAAAACATAAATGTTAAAAAATATACGTTTCTAATTGAATTTAAAATATATTTCATGCATTGAATAACTCGTATAACTAAATAAAATGTACGATTTCATAAGGGTCATCTATTGTATTATGTAGTGTCTAATAAAGGGCTGCTTTATCTTCAAATTTACTTTTTTACAGTATTCTATACTTTTTATAAAGTCCTGTTAAAAATACTTATAAGGTATTCAATCAATCATAATATTTCAAAAATAACATAGCTAGAAAATTAATTAAACGCATAAATATTCAAATTTATTTAAAAATTCCATTTTAATAAATTTTTAGATAAACTTGTAAAAAGCTTCAAAATTTTGATAAGAAATTTTATACACAAAATGCTCTTGTAATAATGAAAATATATCGAGGGAAATATAATTAAGGCCTAAATCATTATGATTAAACATTTTGATTAAACTATTAAATTATTGTGCACGCCAACCTAAGCTGGGAAGGTAAAGAGTAGGGCTGCAGGCTATCACGTTGTATTTACTCATTCTTAAAAATATTAAATACGTAGATAATCGTTAGGAGATTGTTTGATATTTTACGTATATTTTAAAACATGCGAATCACAATTTATTTAGTTTTAGTTTTCATTAATAGTTTGTTATTTCAATATTTTTAATAGATAACTTTTAGGCGTCAAACGCAAACCGGCTTCTGTGGCTAGTGATTAGCATGTTTGCTTTTGTACCAAAAGCACGTCAGCTCAAACCTGACAGAGGGAAAATTTAATAAATACAGCTTTTTCTAGGATAAGAAAATAAAATCGCAAAACCCGTGTCAGTGTGATTTAACACATTAAAACACTTGCTAGATTAAATCGCCTTCGTGTTTCGGCGGTCATGACGAACACCATAGCTTTCTCTGATAGGATTTTAACAATTCTTGTTAATACGATAGCCGTGGTGTGGAATGAGACACAGTTACGCGTCAACGCCGCGGTTAATAAAAGAACATTGTTATTACTAGGCTACAGAAAACACCAATTACAACTGTACAATCCCAAAGTGACGATTTGGTGTGATGTAACTTGATTTAGTATCATTTGTGGGAAACGGAATCACCCTTGTCACGTCACTTCGTTACATCAATATAACTGAAACGTTTTTCGAACTAAAACTACGAAGAAGAAGGATTGACACACGGAGTATTTTATTCCGAGATTGGGCCACCTCTTGTTGGCTAAAGTTAGGTTGTTGGTTGTCCCATACAAAAGTTATTTTAGTGCGCCCCTTCCCCTACCCAAACAATATGATTCACTTATAGTAGTTAAGTAGTTAAAATAAAGAATAAATCGCAGATTGCATCATAGTGTTTACGTAGCAAAAATGTGGGTTTACATTTTAGTCTTTTGCAAATCACATTATTGTTTGAAGAAAATTAATATGATACTTAATTAGTTGATGAAAGATACTCAATGTTCAATCATAAAATGTAAAACTAACATCGTACAATATTTAAGTTGCAGCCTTTTAAATAACTTGAAGGGTAAATCTAATGGTGACAAATTACCTGGCTTGTTTCAGCTTAGTTGAGCCTCAGCAGAAGAGTACATAGATTCTTTCAATTTCTAACGCTTACTTTGTACAAATAGATGGTGTTAAAAGAATTGATCTTAAATATATTTAGTTGGAATGTGACTTGGATCCACTCTTCTGATGATGTTCAACTAAGCCAAAATATGTCAAGGGCTTTCTTGCGGTAGTCTAAGCATGGTCGACTAGCTTTACCCTTCAAAATATTTGAAATCTTCAAGCTTAAATATTAAACAAAGTTAGTTTTACATGATTTAAGTTTGAGTAACTTTTATTAGTTAATTTATTAAATAATTGAAGACACAAGTGGATAAAGGTGTCATGTAACAAAATTATTATTTGGAGTAACATGGATTTTTTTAAATCCATTAAATGTTTTTACATTTAATTGGAACTTTTTTATGGATTTTATTTTCGCAGTTTTAATGTGAGATACGTGTTAGACACACAATTACCTTTTTTAAAGGTATTATATTATACTAAAGAAAATAATTTTATGAAACAAAAACTGAAAATGTACATGACATCTTTATCCATAAAGAGAAAAAACAAAGTAAATGCAAGTAAAAATAGGAAAAAAGGTTGTATTGCTAACACAGAAAATCTCTTTATTAAAAAAACAAAATACAGTGCATTTTTTTAAAACTAATTAATTAGTTTTTCTTTTCTTTTTAGGATTTGCTTCATTTTCTGCAAAAATATTTTCATAAAACCACTTATACTCTTCTTTTATGTATTTCATCTGTTCGCGTAGATTACCAAGTTTTTCAGAAATTGACCTCCTCTTGTTTCTCGAATTCTACTTATAGAAATTTCATCATTTCTATTGATTATCCTGCTTCCCTTCTTAAATAAATCCACTTTAGAAAATGGGGAGAACTCATCAAGACTTAATTTATATAAATAGCTGCCGAACTCATTGTCCCTAAAAGTGACTTTTTGTCCTAACACATTTGTTTTTTTATGCCATAAATGTAATTTTCTCGGAAGTTCTTCAAAGTCATAAAAGTATTTTTGCATGTCAAACACTTATACAGTTTTTTGTGCTTGCTGATTTAATAAGGTCGTGACCCTGTTAGAGACGTAAATATTTTCCATCTTTCTAATTTTCTTCTCAATCCTCCCAAAATTTCGGTCTGAATCTAAATAGCTATGACCAACTTCGGGAAATTTATGGTTAATAACTTTAAACATTCCCCTCAGAATTAAAAGTTGGTAAAGACATAAAATATTAAAATTTTTATTTTGGCCTGCACGCGAATCAGACCAAATTATTAGGTGTGAATTTTTTTGACTAACTGACAAATTTGTAAAGGCTGCTTGCTATTTCGATATTTTTCCTAATGGCCACATTGTCTGTCCAATTAAAAAAGAATGGTCTTGATTCTGAAGATATCACACACTTAGTTCCAAAATTGTAGAGCCACATTTGCCTCAAATAAAAAGCCTTGCTTGTTGATAATTTGGGAAGTGACATTGTCTGCTGTAGATCCATAGTAATATAACAAATATTTTTCTTATATAGAGGTTTCTTTCTGTCTCATCTGTGTGCTTCAAATGCCGCTTTGAAATTTTCCGCATACCCTTCAGTATTTTCCCCCAAATCACAAATGGTGTCACTTCTTAGTTGGCTGAAAGATAAATTGAACTTTGTAGAAAATATTTTACTATACGAAGAAAGTTTAATCATAAATCTGTCGTCTAGGTTTTGTTTTTACGTTCCTCAATGCACATTTTGTACATTTTGGTAATGTTAAGTAGGGGCGACAAGTATTTCTTGTGGTGATTTTAGTTGAGGGAATAATGTGATTCCTCCGCTAGAAACTGCTCGATATGAGTAATAATGCACTCGATAACATCTTCGTTTATTGTATGGGGCCGATTGAGATGACGACCTCTTTGATCGGGTGATGGGCGGATTCTCCTTTTTCCAATTTGTTGTGAATAAATTCTATTCTTTTTCGGCTAAATTGATATAGTGAACACAGTGCATCCTTGCATACCAATTTGGTGTTATTGTTAAAGGTAACCGAATAGGTAAACGAGTACATTTTTGGGGTTTTTATATTAGCAGGATGTCGTGAGACTGATTTAATATTTATGCTTTTAAATAAAATATTTTTGGAATTAACTTCTAAAGAATAATAGTTTTACAAAATCAAGTCTCTAACCTCTAGATTAAACTTCTCACAACATTTTAAACCGCAGTTTTCTTTAGATAACAGCTCCACTGCTATTTTCTTTTTTGGCATAAGTTTTCCAATTTAAGAGTGATATTCTTATCCCTTTTCTCTAGCTATTGCCGCTTCCCTTTTCTTCCATTGATTAGGAATCCTAGAAATCTTTTTAGAAATTTTTCCTTTTGGTTTAAAAATCTTCCTCTTATTACTGTGCCGTCTTTCCAAGAAAATTCAATCGTTTTTCAAATTGTCAACTTCACTATCAGCAGTAACATGTAAGTCGATCTTATTATTACGCAGAGCCTTATACATAGTCACTACCTGACGTTATGTCTTCATCACATACTTTTCTTTGATATGGAGCTATTGCTTTCTGCAAAATTTAATAATAACACTAACAAGAAAAATAATATTCAAATTAATACTTACCACGATCTTTATTACATACACTGAAATTCTCAAAGCTATTGTTTGCAAAGGGAACCTCAAACCCAAAATTTTCATTAGTTGTACTAGGCCTATTGTACATATCTAAAATGATAAACAATTTATTATTGAAATATGCATTTCTAAATGTAAAAATCTCATAACATAACCTAAACAACAATTAAAAAATTTATGTTTTCTTACCATCCTTTACTACAGCGTTTTTATCCTTTAATAATGTTAATATGTATTTTCCTCTGGACATCATCTTAAAAGTACAAATATTTCAACAAAAACTATTACTTTTTCACTAAAATTATTGCTTCAAAACTCAGTTAAACTTGTAAATAATAATTAGAACATAACTTAATAAATCAAATATCACATGAATCCTTCAACAACAAACGCTCCACACACGATGGATGAAGGTGTTATGTAACCACCATACCTTTATCCACTTTATCAAGAGAAAGAAGATTGACCATGCCATCTTTAGATTTTCAAAATCAGAAGAAATTGTTGTGATTTCTAAACAAAACCATGTTAGAACAAAAATATAACATATTCAATGTGTGTAGCACAAATAAAAACAATTTTTGTAAAAATGTTACATGACACCTTTATCCACTCGTGTCTTCAATTCATTTATTAATCTTCTTCAAATAATTAACTAAAATTAATTTGCCAGTATATTACAAATATTATGAAGTATATCCCCTCCATTACTTTAAAATTATGAAAGCTTTATACGAGGCGCGTTCGGAATCTAACTTCCGCTAGTGCGTAGAGCAAAAAACAGTGGTAGGAACTTCGCCATTTCTACATCGGCGCCTTTTGTAACTCAGCACGCTTAAAGCTTCCACTGCCACGCGTTAGTTAATTATAACGTTATAAAATGAGCGTTGCAATAGATAGCTCCACCAAATGCGAGGTGCATGGTGTGATAAGGTTTCTTTGGGCAAAAAACTTTTTAGCAGCACCTTCATCGTGGATTGTGTGCTGTTGTTTGTTAGTGGGTCCGATTTTTTAAAATTGAAAGAACAAACATTCACAATGAAAAGCATAGTGGTAGGCCTTCTGTAGTCTGTGACGTTTTTGTAAAGAAAATTGATGACCAAGTTCGTGGAAACCGCCGATTCACGATCTCAGAACTTTCTGTACGATTCTCGCAAATTTCTCACTGTTTTAGTCATTCAAAACTTAGGCTACCAAACGTTCTATGCTGATATCCACAAAACAAAACGAACTGACTCTGCCTTAGATTTTCTTTCACGGTACAACGCAAAAGGAGAAGACTTTTTAAACAAAATCGTGACTGGTGACAAGACTTGGCTAGCCTATGTGAACTCTGATATAAAATAGCAGACAATGGCATGGGGCCATAGCGCTTCCCCAACCAAACCGAAGAAAGTCCGTCAAACTTTGTTAGCGAGGAAAGTTATAGCTACAGTTACTTGGGATACTAAGGGCATTTTGCTTGTGGAATTTATGAAGCGTAGTAAGCGATTGCTTTTGAAGTCTACTGTGGGACTTTGAAAAATTGAAATGGGCCATTCAAAACTAACGTCGTGATATGCTGACGTCCGGTGCTGTTTTGGCATAAGAGCGCTTGCCCTCCCAGTTCTCGTTTAACCCAAAACTTTTTGAACCATTTCAAATGGGGTGTTTACGATCATCCCCCGACAGCTCCGACTTGGTTCCAAGTGATTTCCATCTGTTCACTTATATGAAGAAGTGGCTAGGATTCTAGTCCTTTTATGATGATGCCAGGCTTTCAGAGTAAAAAGGACAGAATGAGAAAATCAAAATTTAAAAGAGCGCATGCTGTTTTTTTTTGTTAGAGGTATTCTGTTAGTAAAATGTCAGTTGAAAGACAGTACAGTTAACCAGCATTGTTATTTAAAGATTTTTAAAAAATTGAGAGAACGAATCCGGAAGAAGAGGCCTGAATTGTGGACAAACGGATCGATATTGCATTAGGATAACGCTTTATCTGTGAAGCAGTTTTTGACCTCCATACTAACCTGATCTTGCACCATGCGACTTCATTTTATTTCCCAAGATAAAAAGAAAATGGAAAAGTTTCTTAAGGTACTGACGGCTGTTGAGCTACAGCCCTCTTTCCACCAATAGCAGACGCGCATGCAACGGTATATAGATGTGAAAGAGAACTATTTTGAGAGGTACATCATGCTGTTACGTCTTTTTCTGATTTACAACTTAGTTGAAATAGTTTAGAAAACCCTCCGCCGAGTATAATACGTGTTTTTGTTGAAGTATTTCGATTCTTCTTTTGATTTCTTTGAATGGTCCAAAGTCGTGTGAGCCTGTTTCTCTAGATTATGGTTTAAAGGAGTTCTTCGTGTTACATTTTGTAGTTATACAGACTGATTTCTTGACCACGTATCGTCTTTGTGTATTTCAAAATGTTTGATTTGTTGTTGTTGTGGAAGTGTATTAGGGAATCTGTATTATAACAGCTGGATGATGTTGGCACATTGTAATTAATGAACTAGTCCTTGCAGGTTGATGTTTGTGGAATTCCTGTTTTTATCCTGATGGTCTTATTTTGTTTTATAAACACTTCTGTCAAGCCTACTGCTGATCTCCTGCCAAGTAAAACAGATTCGTCCTAGATAAAAAGAAGAAGAGATAGAGGGAAAGAGCAAAGGATATCTTACGTGATCAGAAAAGAATGCCCGACTAGAACAGCTTCCTCAGAGATAAGATCGTGGGTCGCGTTAGATCTTTGTGAACGCTGAAAATAATTATTCACTCGAAAAAGAAAAAATAGTATAGTGAAAGAGAAAAAAAGGAATGCTAATGAGCACCACGCCACGTGTTCTACAAGAACACCGTAGATCAGGGCCTGTAAAAGGGAATAGACACTTTTGGTGTGCACCGCATATATAAAGGGTAAATATACACGTCAACACTCAGTAGACTTCCTAAAAGTAGCGTTGAAACCAAATTCATAGCACTGGATTAAAAGAATAAATATTTGTTGGTGCATTTACTAAACGCAACTTTTCGAATATACACTATATTTGATACGATCTGTAACGCTTAAAAAAACTCACAAAATAACCAAAGCGGTTGAATTGTTGAGAATTAATAACATTTATTTCATTCAAACCGTGATTCAATTGATTATAACAAAAGCTTCGTGAATTCAATGAATTAGCAGGTAATAAATATGTTAAAGTATAGGTACAACGTAAACTGTGAAATTAAGTTACAACGAAGATGTTGGTCAAGCTACTGTACAACATTTGCAATTCAGACGAGATCAAATTGAACGTCATCGTGCTGAAGTTTTATTTATAAAAGTCAAAGTTAAAATATTTTAAATACTAAGAGTCAAACATCTAATTTAGGACAAATCTTTACAAGATTTACATTCCTTTTTGTTATATTATTTTATTTCAACGGAACTCAAAATTCTATGTGAATAAGATTACGACCTGATCTACTTTTTCTGTTGCAACTGATATTCAAATTTGTCTCTTATTATCTTATGATTGATGCAGAACCTTACTTAGATCAATTGTGGTCAGTAAGACTGCTTGCTTATGACAAGGCTTCTAATATATATTCAACTGTAACGACAGTTCCGTTTGTCTTGCGTAGTTTGACTCCTGAGTAACTCTAATCGGAGATTAGAATTCATATCGACGTGCTCGAAATTTAAATTTAATTTAATCTGAACTTTGTAACCACTTGTGATTATTCATGTCTAACTTAAGACCTTTAGTAAATGCACAACGACGCATACGATATATAACTGTATTGATTTTGATACGAGCGTTCGCCCTTTTATGTTGCAACATACTGTGTATTTTATTTGCCAAATTGTGAATGTAAATGTTATATTTAGACTTTTTTAGTTTGCATTACTCCATGTATTTTTGCATGCTTATTTATTAACACAGATCTGTATTCCTAATTACGATTTCAAATAAAAGAAAAATCAAATTCAGAAAGAAACCATATAGTCGTGACCAGATTAACTTACGCATGACTCACTTATCAAAAACGTATGCATCAATATTGTGCGCACGTATGTTGTGGATCATAAATGATATAGACCATAAATCCCTAGTGACTTTTTTGCTAACCATCTGTGTTCTTAACCTCAAAATTAAAATTCAACAAAACATGTTAATTTTAATGGATAATTTAGAAAAACTTCAAATTAATATGAATCATAGCTTCAAATTAAAATTTTAGCGAAATTTTCGTTTATTGTACTTCATTTTGTATTGGCTTGTTAGCCTCAATTTTGTATATAACATTATGTCAATATTATTTTAAAAAAAATCTGGTGTGAAACAACACACGACTTTCTCTTACGCACATATGGCCACATATGCCAATAGTGTCCATAAATCACTAGACTATTGCCTGCGTT